>CAOJBI012300209.1:0-15083 GCA_948277035.1 Euphorbia corollata
GCCTTCGAGGATTGTAGCCTCAATCAAGATAGTGTAAGTAATCACAGTTGGCTTGCAATTGTCTTTCAACAAATCATCAAACACTTTAAAAGCCAAATCAAGCTTTCCCCTAGTACAAAAACTCCCGATCATTATATTGTAAGTAACAACATCAGGCGAAAAGCCCTTACTTTTCATCCTATCAAGAACTCTATTGGCATAATTGAACTGATTAGCCTTACAAAACCCACTAATCAAAGCATTATAAGCAAAAGTATCAGGATTACCATAAGTTTCAATAATCTCCATGACTCTAGTAGCCTTATCTCTATTTCTTGAATTGAAAAAGCCTTTAATAAGCTTAGTGCACATAATAACATCAGGCTTGTAGCCTCTATCAACCATACGCTCAAGAAAGTAAAGGGCTTCACTGTAATTACCTGATTTACAAGACCTATTTAGAAGTTTGATGAGATGAATCTCTTTGAAATCAGAAGATGTGGAATGGGTTTGTTTAGTTTCAGCAGAAAGTGAAACCCTGACCGTAGGATGTGATGTGAGGAGTTGAGAGCCGTTGAAGTGAGGGTTTCTGCAGCAAAGAAGAATGGAGTGAAGAGGGCATTTTGAAAAAGGTTTGAGCTTTTGGGAGGTGAAAGGAATGCTGTGAGAAATCAATTCAGTGGAAAACAGAGTCATGATAAAAGTTAACAATGGTGGCGTCCGAAGGCCATGGGTTTATGTTCAAGAACTTGGAAGAAGACAAGAGAGAGTTGAACAGTGATTACGAAGATTTGAGAGACAAGGACTCGTTGGATTTTCGATAGGATTACAGTTCATACGTTGTATTGTAGATAAGGAAAAGCGAATCGTGTTTACCAGGCAATTGCGAGTCATATTTCATTAGAAATGCCTGGACTTGTTCATCGGGCCGTGGCCGATGAACCTGGTCCGAGCCCGCGAAGTTTCATGGTTTGTGTTTATTCTTTATGTAAATATTTTAAATTTGGTTTGAGCTTGGTTTGATGAATGATAATTTTATGACGTGGTGCATCAGTTTCTTCCTTAATTATTTCATTAAAAATCAGATGTCATTCCAACTTTAAAAGAGTCGGTTACCCTCTTAATTTGGCAAAAATGAACCACTTAATCCCTTCATGCTCACGTCGTAATCTTGCTTCATAAATCGTCTTAATTTCACACCACATCGTAATCTTGTTGTACTTTTTTGAATGCCGTGTTTATAACGAGCACCACCGTTGGCGTTGACATTTTAGAATGTCAGATGAATTGATTTTGTATTGATTTTTGTTTCTAATGATTTTTCAGAATGATGGAGAAGAAAGCAATGGGAGGGAAGGAAGTGAAGAGTTTAATGGCTTTTTCATTTGGTTTTTAATTTAAGTTTTCAGTTAAAAGTTTAGCGTGTCCACATGGTTTATTTTTCTATCATTTCTACATCTCACTAAGAACCGTGACTGGACAACTGGGCATGATAGAGGCCAAGTGGTTCATTTTTACCAAGTTGAAAAGGATAAACGGTCATTTTCAAAATTGGGGATGGTATCTAGTTTTTTATGACAATTTGAGGGAGGAACTGATGCATTAGGCTTAATTTTATGTATTATAAATTTATTTATTGTATTTAATAATTATTTAAGATTTGTATGTATTATCCTATTAAAGTTTATATTTAAATATCATAAACTAAGCTAAATATTAAAGATATTAAATATGAAAAAATTTGACATGTATATTTTTTACTAAAAAATGTATATTTTTTGTTTTTTTTTCATGGTTAAACTTCAAAAACATACCTTGTGGTTTTACTATTTTTCAAAATGGGCATGTGAAAAATTTCCTTTCAAAACAGCTCTGTAGTTTCAAAAAATTAACAAAAAGGGGAGTAAAATATTTTTTTTGTTAAAAATAGTGATGTTAGAGAGAGTATTTTAATCAATTCAACATTCTCATAATTTAACTTTATTATTTAAAAATTATACGTCACAAGAGTAATTTTCGGAGTTTTTTCATTTTCATAATTTTTTAAAGTTTATGATTATTTTTTAATTAAAGAATCTATTTACACATTTCAAAAAGTTTCAAAATTCCTCACTAATGTATATCAATTTTTTGTTAACTAGTTCGTAAAATTTCAGAATAAAACGAATGAGATTACTCGTTATTGTGACGTAATTTAATATTGAAGATCCTTTATTTGCAACTTTTTTGAAACTATATACCTCTTTTTGGGAAAAAAATTTCAAACCCTCTTTCAAAAAGCAGTGAACCATAAGGCATATTTTTAAGTGTACCATTTTTTCATTTAGTATAATGAAATCTTAAAATAAAAATATTCATGGACTTGGGTCGGGCTTGGATTGACCAAATTGCGCTCGAAGTTTTAAAATATGGTTTGGGCTGGGCTTGTGTTGGTTTTTGTCGAACTCAGCCCAGCCCGACGAATAGATATAGAAATTATTACTTTTCTTGAGATCATTTTACTTTTTATTGTATGACCATGTTGACTTTTATTAAGTGAAGATAATAATAATAAATGATATGCCCGGTTTAATCAAGAATTAACTAGTGATTCTATTAGTTTATTAATTTTTTGGGTAAACTTAAAAAAGTAACATTGATTTTACTCATTTTCAAAACAATGTTTGAGGAATTTTTTTTTGTAAAAAGGGGTACAAGGTTCCAAAATTTTTGCAAATAGAGGACTTTAAGATTAAATTATGTCACGAAAATAGGTAATCTTGATATTTTTTATCTGAATTTTGGCAGATGGATAATAAAAATACAACACATGTCAATGATAAATTTTAAATTTTTTTGAATAGTGCAATTTTTTTGAGATAATAATGATAATGAATTTTAAAAAATCATAAAAAATAAAAAAGAATATCTGAAAATTACTCAAATTTTGACGTGTAATTTTTAAATAATAAGTTTAAATTATTATAATGTTAAATTGTCTAAAATGTTCAATGTAACACCATTATTCTGAAACCACGTACCCTTTTTGCAAATATTTTAACATACACATTTACAGAAAAAGAATTTCTCAGACCTCATTTTAAAAATGAGCGAAACCTCATATACTTTTTTAAAATTTACACTAATTTTTTTAAAAATACAATATGTATATACATATGTAAAAATTAAATTATTATCAATATATTCATAATATGGGTGTATCCTTTTTCCACCTTATATCAATAAATTTTTACCATGAAAATGCATTTTTTATTATCATTTTGCCAATTTTTTCAATTTGAATTGGTTATACTCATACACTATTTTTAATCTTAAATCTAACTGTCATACACTATTTTTAATCTTTATCTACTGTATCGCAGTCAGTGACTGTATGTGGTTTTGTACGGCATTAATAACACTGATTTTGAGTACATGTTATTTTCACAAAAATGTTATATACACCTCTTAAATTCTCTAACACATGATGACCATCAAGTCATTTCTTAGTGGTTTGAGTACATATTTTAGGACGGACATTACAACTTATGTTAGCAGCAAGCCCACGACCGAGAAGTGACTGCCTCTCGTGTGCGCAACTTCTCTAGATCAGAACATAAAACTCGACCCGAACATTTCCAGAAACAGATATTATCTTTATAAGAAAAAATATGCATTCCCCCCAAATCATATATTGCTAAGGGGATTCCAGGTATGCAGCTAAGTTTCCCCAAAGCAAGGATCTTTCATGACAAAATAAATCCAATAGAGTCTTCCAGTTTCCGGCATTTAGCTTCTCTTTGAATTCTATCCCCTGGGACTTGGGGATTTGCTGTAGCAGCACAAATGACAAGAAAAATGAACATCCTGAAATGATAAGAAAATTCGAAAAAAAGTAATTACCTTTGTCAACCATAATATGTAAGCAGCAGAATGTACAGCTTGTGCTTGATAATCTTCATAGTCGTCATCAGGTACAGTTGAGAAGGAATTTACAAGATGTAACTCATTCTCCAAAAAGCGATTGATGGAATACTTGTTGGTGGACAGTTGGGATACATCACTAAGATCGTTTTCAAAATGCCTCATCCAATATAGGGAAAGAAACCGCCGAAAAAGCCACAGAGCCTGTAATTTATCGATCAGCAAAACATAGCAGTAAAATAGACTACGGCAGTTGAAAGACCATAAACATTCACGAGGTCAGATTTTTCAAATTAAGATGGGAAATATACAGTCAATCGTCAAAGAATGAAAGAAAGATGAAGGCTCTTAGTCCGAGACTAGTACGTACTTCTCTCCCAATATAATTTTTTATTAATTCTTCATTCCACCGAAGCTCCTCCTGCAAGCATCCACATTATCAACAGCAAAAGTGTCAGAATTCCGAAGTAAATCATTTGCACATGCATTTTCCAAAACATCATTGCTATTGCATTCAAGTATTCAAATGTCTTCCCAAGCGGAAAACATGCCGATTCCTTAAAAGAAAAAATTCAGTGAGGTTCCCAGAACAATCCAGTCTTCTCTATAAGTGCCTGCTTGCTGTAATCTAGACCCGACATCCCATACCATTAAAGATGAAAACTTGAGAAAACATAACCCTATGGTGTTGTATTTGGAGAAAGGTCAATAATTTGCAGCACATGGCATACAAGAACAGAGAATAGCAGTCGCAAAATAACCTGAGAAATGAAAAATTACATAATATTGTGGAGCATCAACAAACCTGCCAGATTTGATAAGTTTCAACAGTGAGATCAGAAGATTCATGTGCATTTTTGTGTTGAGAACCTTCTAAAATCCGGAGCAGTAGCCGCTGCAATTTGGCAAAAACTGAACTCTGATGGATACCATAAAAACTTGCTAAATTATTCTTGATGAATCAAATGTCAGTAAATTTATCATTGTTGTGAATGAAACGAAACTTCCATGCCTGACTTTAGAAAAAGAAAGTATCAAAGTTAAATCTTACAATTTTAAACACTTTAACGGTAGGCATCATAGTGAAGGAGATATATATTAATACCAACTATCTGAGTTGGTCCACAAAACCAGATCAAAAGTTAAAACTTAAAAATGGACGTTAGTGGCTTTACTGATTACTACATATCTTTATTTTTTGGTCCTTTATTCAGTAATCTTGCGGTATCTCATTTTATATTTAGTTCAGAAAATAAGATAAAACAAAAACTCACTGTACGATAATGGAAACAAGAATTATCAGCAATATGTAACTTCACCCAATTCATGGATTCCTTCAACTCAAGTAACACCTACAGGCACAGAATGTTGTTGATCCGATTCAGGATACCTTCACAAGCTTAAAAACAACGAACATCATAAAATTGGATGGTCCAAACCAGAATAAAAAGAGAGAAAATTTGACTACTATGAGAATCTATAACTAAATGCTAAGATATGACTATTCGAAACCTGCCTTCCCCTATAAAATTCAGGTAGATGAATTGGAAGCAATTATTACCAGAAGTTGGTGAACAGTTTATAACCTAACCTGCTCTACTGTCATAAAAGAAACCAACCAGCATCGGTGGTTCCATGCACGGTAGTTCATCTTTGATCTCTGCAAAAGTAACTATTACACATTAGAATGAGATCACAAACTATCCATGGCATCATCTTTCTGATTTTGTGTACCCTAGTGGCAATGTCCATGAGGTAAAATGTGATTTCATACAGAATAACAGATTTTATGACTGCAAAAAAGTTTATGAACCTTCATTAATTAATACTAATAGTATCCAATTCCTGAACTGAATTTAAACCTCGGCTATTTTTTCAACCAGCTCCGACTCTCTCCCCACAACCTGTTGCATGGTTGAACATTTTCCAGCAATCATCTTGATCACCCACCGCCTGTAAATAAATGTTACACAAAATAAAGCAACAGAATGACAATTGAAAACATTATTGCAGTAAAGGTTGCGGGATATCACACAGGTTTGTCACCAAATAGTTCAAATGTTTGAAAGAATAAAAATATTTAGCATAATCAAATTAAGTGCATAACAAACAGCTATAGTACCTATGGCACCAAGCTTGCTCACTTTTAGGTGAACATGAAAGAACAAGATCAGAGAAGCAAAGTTCCTCCATGAACATTGTCATATATTTTTTCTTCGACAGTATTAATTTCCTGCATGTATGCAAGGAACAAAGAACATGCAAACATGAAAAAAAGTAGCAATTATTTATTCGTGCTACAGAATTACAAAAAGTAGCAAACTTTAAAAATTGTGATAGACGAGAAATAAATAAACGTTCAAACAAAGGAGAATACCTGGAATTCCACGCAGTGCCAAAATCACAGCTTAACAATAAAAGCGCCTTGCTATGTTTCATGACTTCACTTTCAAGAGGTGAAAGTTCACATGCATGAATTTCATTCCCAGATGTACTGCAAAGGTTTTCAAGTCTCTTATACTCTCTAATTGCATCCATAAAAGCATCTTTGGCAGCTTTATACAGTGGAAGGACCACAAGAGTTGAAATTCCCAATTTATGATCTTTGTTCCAAAAATTTGTATCTTCAGTATCTAAGGCACTAGCTGCATTGATTTCTGAGCTCAAGATCTTATCTTTTGATTGAAATCCACTACTTTGCGCTTCTTTATTTAGAGAGGCGAACTGTGATGGATGAACATATCCCACTTCATCTCTGCATCCATTTAAGCCAGTATAGTGGGCATCGAAAGCCAAAATCTTCAAAAAAAAAAAAAAAAAAAAAAATACAGAGAGGGATATAACCAACCCCAAGACTAGACTCAGGAATTGTAGCTCTAGCTAAGCAATGAGCCACATTATAACTTGATGTTTTAATCAGTCTAAGCTTAAAGCGACCGAAAGTGGAGGAGCATCAATACAATAACAAATAATTACGCTTAAATGAGAAAAATCAGGGACCCTATTGCCAATAACACAAAACAGTTAAGCTTCTTTGCAACCAAGGGATTCTGCCATGAAATGATCAAAAGATCTAAGGGCCTCAACAAAAACATTAAGATCCGCCAAGAATCTGCCATCTTCATCCCTATAGGCTACAGAACCATTTCATCAACGTTGCACATCACATAGTCAGGATCCAGTTATGCCAATTACTATCCAAGGCTCGGGAAGAATGGTTGCTTCTAACCAAGACGAACAATGAGTGTGGAACTGAGAATCTAAAGTCACAATGAGTGTCAGACCACCGCAACAGCTGGAACACATCTCTGGTTCCAAACCTCCCATGAAACAATAGCTGCTGATCTAATATCTTCCAGAGATAAGTGGAGCATAATCACTGAACCACCTAACAAAGCATTAGGAGTGACCCCGTAGGAATCAAACATAGAAATCCTAGACCCAATAGTGAAAGGGCAAGTAACATTAATATGGAAATTTAACTCCGACTGAAAAAAAAATGGAGGAAAATCATGCAATACTCAATGTGCTGGCATGTGAGCACAAAAATTTAAGCATGGCTGACTGAGCTTTAGACTATGGGGCTCAAACATGGGTAATCATGTATTTGAAAAAGCACGAGTCTCTAGTAGATTTGATGGTTATATTGGTGAACTAATTCAAACTATTGTCGTCATCTCTCGGAAGAGAGAGCTATCGCAGTTCGATTTTGTCAATATGAAATGTAAACTCGTAACTTCCTTGTTCAGAAATCAAACTCGAGAATGAGGAAAGAATGTAATGCCACAATTACGGAATCTAATTAAAATATAGGACCTTTTATTTCTATCATAATTTGATGACTTGATTCAACAATTAAGTCATGATCTTAAATTTGTATGTTGTGTTGATTTTATGGCTAGGGCAGTTAAATTTACAAGAACCAAAAGGACCATGCAAGTAGTTTGACTGAAAGCCACATTATGGCAATCAACGAACATATTAAGGAGAAAATTCGTCCACTTTGCTTAATTACAATCATCAAAATATAATAAAAAAGAAACAGGCATGTCATTCAACTAAGCATAAGCAACAATACCTTCCACCCAAAAGAAAACCAAACAGAGACATTATTCAATGAACATATGCTTACAAGAGAGTATCGGACTCCAGAATCTGCTCGAATTGTTTGAGCAACTCAAATCCATTTCCTTTTAAAATTGAGCCTTTTTCGCTCATCTCCAATCCTCAATGCCAAGGAAAGGATCTCCGTTAGGTGGACAGGAAAACGCAAGAAAATAGAAGGCAAAAAAATAAAAAAGGGGGAGACTTGGAGCTTTATTAGCATTTAGCAGGAACAAATAATTGCATTTGTGTCCCTATGGTTAAACAGAATATGAAAGAAGCCCCTAAAGATTTGGTATAACTAGGACAGCTGTGATCACGCACGCAGCACGTGCAGTGTTTGCCTGCCATGTCCTAACTCCTAAACCGCGCAGTGTCAAAATGGATATAGAACGAGGAAAACAACTGGGAGACATAAAAGCTATGGAATTTGTTACAGTTGTTTTAACCAAAACACTTTTTTAGATTTTTCTTTCTTTTTTTCTTTTCTTTTTATTTCAATGTCTGAATCACTTTAAACAAACGAACAGGACAAATTTTCTGCAAACTTTCCTTTTCCCATTACTTTCTTCTTCTTGATTTGTTTGGAATTTGCGGTGTTCCAATTTCTGTTTTGCAAAAAGCTGAAGCCTTTTCCATGGCTGTTCTATAAACTGCACAGGGATTTGATCTCCGTTTATATCATTTACGGGACAAATGCTTAGATATTCTCATTAATTTTCATTTGTTTGTTTAATCATCAAATTGGTTTAAATTCAGATTAATTTTTCTTTCATAATTTTAGATGCTCAGATAGATTTTAGATTCTGAGCAGTGAGAAATTAAAGTTGTATAATTATTATTCCCTTCCATTGTCGGGGTACTTATATCAAATTTAATCATGGATAATATTATCGGGGGCAAATTCAAAATGGGTCGAAAGATCGGCGGTGGATCATTTGGCGAGCTATTTCTTGGTTAGTTCATTCTCTTCTAATCATTTTACGTGTTGAGCAAAAAGAGTTGGTTTTGACATAATTCAATGCTGTTTTCTTATTATATTGGTACAGGGGTGAATGTGCAGAACGGTGAGGAAGTTGGTATAAAGCTGGTATTGCACTAATTTTAATTTTAGTTTAAATTTCAAGTAGATTATTATATCTGTGATTGTTTATTATCTTACTACATAATTAGCATTGGCTAATCCAAAGAGATATAAGAAAATTAAAGGTCAAGCTTTCTCCTTTTTCGATTTGAGTAGCTTTGTGAGCTCATTTATGCAGTGTGGTTTTTCTATATTGTTAGAATTAATATATTTCATTTTGTAGTGTGAATTTCATTGTTGAGACTCGCAAGCAATGACATCAACTCCAATTCCTTTGGAGAACTATGATGTTGAGGAACAATGCTAAAGTATTAATGTAGCATAACCTGTTCCAACACCTGGTATCTAAGATAAGTTACAGGTGATGATGTTGTGCCAGAAAAGGGCTTCGTGGCCATTGCTACGCGGAAGAGATGCATTGTGATATATATGTTGCATATTGCAATTGTAATAGTGCCTTCTTTCATGTTTGGTAAATTAGTTGCAAATTCATGTATTTATGAGCATGTACCTTTCAGTTGACAAGTTCTGGTCCTTCTGGAAGCTTACTGATCTCACCACTTGTGATGCTGTACCTTTACGTAGATTTTGTCTGATCTAAATCATTTATAACTTTGAGTGATTTGGAAAGTAATTGTTTTACTTCTTGAATTGGTGAATTCAAACTTTTTCTTTTAATATGAATTTATCCATTCTGCTATCTTGGAGTACATTGAATGCTCTCAAGCATTCAACATATACTGATTTCTTTTCAATTTGAAGGAACCAGCAAGGACGAAGCACCCTCAGCTTCATTATGAATCTAAGATTTACATGCTTCTTCAAGGAGGAAGTAAGTTTTCCTTCCTTTGATTGCTTGAAATCAATGTGTTTTTTTTGGTAGGCAATTGGGGTAACGTTGCTGTTGTAATCAAGACTATATCTGATTTTTTTTTGTTTAATGAAGCGGGCATTCCTCAACTCAAGTGGTTTGGCGTCGAAGGAGAGTACAACATCATGGTTATTGATCTTCTAGGGCCAAGTCTTGAAGACTTGTTCAACTACTGCAATAGGAAATTATCGTTGAAGACCGTATTGATGCTTGCAGATCAATTGGTTCGTACTTGAATCGCTTCTCATAAGTACTTTGTTCTGTCACTCACTCAATTAGTAGCAACTATTTGGAGTTCCTTTACTGATAATTGGATTTCTTTCAGATAAATAGAGTTGAGTATATGCACTCAAAAGGTTTCCTTCACCGTGACATAAAGCCTGATAATTTTCTAATGGGCTTAGGGCGTAAAGCGAATCAGGTGTGTACTCAGTGGCCATTTAGTTGATTGTGGTGCATTTCCGTGTAAGATTTGATATCATAAAATTAACTGTTCTTGTGGAAACCAAATGTTCTCTGAAATGTCTTGTGCACTGTATTAGAGATTTTCCTCCTGCTTAGTTTTAACCCTTTTTTTAATTGATTTGAATCATATATTTTACAAATGATTCTGTTGCTTAGCTTACTGTTTGAAATCTTTCTTTTTGTGATGACGAATAACATATCAGCCCCCTATATTTTTCTTTCCTGTGGGATATAGATGTTCACTTTCTGTACTTTTAATTAGCTACTCAATGTCATGTTGTGCAATTTTAGTTTGCCCCATTAGTTCCATTAAAGAGCCTTTAAATACGACATACATAGATCCTATGGTGGATGTATAAGCCTGAGTACCTCAAAGTACGGGATGTTAATTGCAATTAAATCTGGAGATATCATTTCCAATTTTCCATAATAGATAATCTAATTAAAGCATAATTTTTCTGTGAGAATTCCATAAAAGTTGAAAACTATCCCAGCAATTGAACTAGGAATGTTACAAAAGTTCACCATTTTGTTCCCTTAATCAGTCCCTACCTATCGAAGAAAGGATATTTACTTTTCTATTTTTAAATCTGCAATCTTCTTGGTTGCATCAGGTATACATCATCGATTATGGGCTTGCAAAAAAGTTTCGGGATCTTCAAACTCACAAGCATATACCATACAGGTATCTCCTTACTTATCTTATGTTTTCTCCCTCAACGGCCAATTGTAGTTTTAGAATGTGCATCAGCTTTTAGTGCTTCCCTGTCAGCTTAACTGTTTGTATGGCAATTGCTAGTGAAGTGTTTATTTTTCAAAAATTGAAGATAAAAAATTGAAATTTAAGGCTGGCTGTTCTCCTTTTACCAATTGAACCTGTGATAGTGCATTTAGCATATAGAAGAGCGACTATTGAGTATGTTTAGTTTATAGCTAACCAAATTGCAATCAATTCATTATAGTGGTTAGATTTTTGCTAATACTAAGGAGCACTCTGCTTGAGTTGAATAAGAAGTTTTTGATGCATCCAGCTGGTTTAAGTTTGAATTTTAATTAGCTTTCTGCAACTCTAGTTGCCATTTTTCTGCGGTTTTGTATTTTGACTCCTCCAGACATTTTGTTTTTGCTCATGTTGTGGTCAATCTGGTGCGTTTTAACAGGGAAAATAAGAATTTGACAGGCACAGCTCGATATGCTAGTGTAAATACTCATCTTGGAGTTGGTGAGTAAATTGCAGTGGCCATTGAATTTTCGATTCGCGAAACCGAATCAATCTAATCGTTGTTTTGCTTTGTCTGTAGAACAAAGCAGAAGGGATGACTTGGAATCACTCGGTTATGTACTCATGTATTTCTTAAGAGGAAGGTTGAGAAACATTGTGTATTTTTGTTTTGCTTTTGGAGTATAGTATTTCCATTACAGTAGAGGTTGTTTATTTGGCCCGCCTTCTAAGTATTTGTACCACTGGTGTCAGCCTTCCCTGGCAGGGACTTAAAGCAGGGACGAAAAAGCAGAAATACGATAAAATCAGTGAAAAGAAGATGCTAACTCCTATTGAGGTATTGAATTGAAATTTCTTCGTGTGTGTATAGTTGAAGAACCTTTAGAGGCAAAAGCATTGAAATTTCTAAAATTCTTTGACAGGTCCTTTGCAAGTCATATCCATCAGAATTTATATCATACTTTCATTACTGCCGGTCCTTACAATTTGAAGACAAGCCAGATTACTCTTATTTGAAAAGACTTTTCCGTGATTTATTTGTTCGAGAAGGTAAAACATAACATAGTCTATACCATTAATATTATTTCTGGCCTTGTCTGGTTACTGATACTGTGCTGCTGACGCAGGTTATCAGTTCGACTATGTATTTGACTGGACTATACTAAAGTATCCTCAAATCGGTTCCAGTTCCAGGCAACCGGTCAGTTCTTGTTTCGGTATGGATTTTATTGTTCGTCTTGTATTCCTTATTTAATTCTTTCTGTAATAGCAGTTTGGTGGGAAAAGAGAGCAAAAACCACGACAATTTCTCCAACAAACAGAAAAGGCTCCAGGTATCGGTGACTTTTTAGGGCCTGTTTGGGATTGCTGTCAGAGCTGCTATTACGAAAATTTTCAGTTACAAACTTTTGATAGAACTGTATATTTCGGCAGTGGACAAAAGATTTTGACTCTTTATACTAACCAATTAGGAACTATTAGCTATTGATTTCCAGAGATTTTTGAGACAGTGGACTGGAAAAGTTTGAAAATGGAGCTTTTCAGTTAGGAAGCTAGTGGATATTGACAGCCTTACTGTATTTTTTGTGTATATTTTTTATATCAGTGGTCGGGAATGAGAGCCGCGATAGATCTTCAGGGGCACTTGAAGCATTCAGCAGAAGACTCACATCTGGTGATCGATCAAAAAACCGAACATCAGAGGATCCATCATCACCCTCTAAGGATCCAGTATGTAACCGAAAACCACTAAACGGTATTTTAGATACTTTTTGAGACATTAACTTTTCTAATATTCTTTTGTCATATTCAGCGGCCTCGGTCAGAAAAAGGCCGAAATGGGAGTGTTTCAAGAAAGGCAGTGGCTTCAAGCAGCAGGCAAAGTTCCCATCTAACAGGTTGCGAGAGTCGATCGAGTTGGCTGTTTTCGAACAGCAGCCGCTTATCGAACAGTCACAGGATCCACTCCGGGGCTGCGTCCAAAGTTGTCGGTAAGAGTGGCAATCATGATGATCAGTTACGGAGTTTCGAGCAGCTCGCCATTGGCACGGATAAGAACACGCGATGACCAACAGAGCAGAGGGTGTTGGTGTTATGGTATGTTAATTCATTCTTTTGAGAAAATGGTAATGTTTCTCTTTAGGGGAATGATAGATGAAATATATGTACTGTTTTTGTTATGATGTAGTTGTAAGTTCATCGGAAAGACTAGTGCTTTCCCAGAAATATAGGTATTTGTATTTCAGATTTAAAAAACTGATAAACATAAGATTTTAGTTAATCATAACCAAATCATAAATTTCATTACAAATACAACAATATTTGTACTCTTTATTTTTCAGTGGCTTTGAGTATATTTGGATCTTGATGTACATTGACTATAGTTATTCTAAATATTAATATATTACTCTGCCATTTTATTAATCCTCTTTGTATTTGTAAATTTAGATTATTATTTATCATTTTTTTTAAGTTGCCTTTGTAATAATCATGTAAGATTAAGTTGATATTACCTTATTTTTAATTATTTATCTTTTTAACGTAAGATTGCATTAATTAAAATAATAAAAATACTAAATACCCTGTTGGCTTTTGCTCTTTTTTAAAAATATAAATGATAAATTAATCATGTTAACATTATAATAAATAATTTATTGGTTTTGATGATTCAGTTAAATGAATTTATAAAAATAGATAGAGGGAGTAAAAAATTGCACTGGAAAAAATTGAATTGTTTAGTGTGTGTGAAAATAAATCCGCTAAACTTATTTATTTCTTATCACTTTCTACCATCTGAATTCATTAAATACATTAATTAGGGAGTACGAATTATTTTGTAATCTTTTTCTCACATTCAATTTCTTTCCAAAATTCATTTATGATGTTCTTATCTGACTTTTATAAATTTGATTTTCTTACCCATCAATGAATTACGAAATCTCCAATTTAGTATCTTATCAACATCAATTCAATTTTTATTTTACAATTCAAGGAATTGAGGTGTTCACAATGTTAAAGTGTTTTCCAACACAACATCCAATTCCATTACACGTTTGATTTTCGCTTACAGGTTTGAATTTAGATTACAGGTTTGACTCAATTCCATTATTTTAGTTTCAATTACATATTTACATGTTCAATTAATTCCTATTTTGTTTATTATTCTGCATGATTTTTCTTTTTAATTTGTGATTCTTATTTGTTTTGTTCAGTTTACATTCGAAAAGATTTAGTGAGGTATGGAGGATTTTATATGCTTATTCATCATAATGGTATGGATTGCAGACCAAGAATTCATTGATTACGATGCTACTGGTGTTCTTGTTCCAGTACATTCAAACTTCAACGATTTCAAATTCAATTTAATTCAGTGTTTGAAGTTAGATCAAATGAAATATTTACAAGTTAAATATCAATTAAGAGCAAAAAAATTCTTTAATGTCAGTTGATGAAAATATATAGTAAGCTGCTGACTTAGTTTTTCTAGTAAAATGGAAATATTGCATTAATACTGATATATATAGTACATTTGGATCGATACATGCATGAGTATAAAAACTACATCCACCAAAACAAAATATCCTAACATAATCAGAGAACAAAATCTCACCATATTGGAAAATAAGAAAGACTTGACACACAAGAGCAAAGAAGGACAACTACAAGAAAAAGCGCTAATTGCAACGGAATGCTTGAGAGGGAAAATTTTCCCTTGCAGATTTGCTAACTTGCAACAGAATTGGCAACAAAAATTTAATTCCCTTGCAGAATTTTTAAAATTAAAATTCTAAATATAATTGCAGGGGAAATTGCAAAGGTCCAAAAGTTCAGTTGCAAAAAAGATGGAGGGAAATTTTGGAGGGTAGAATTGCAAAGGATTTTGCAAGTATTCATACATTCCGTTGTAAATGAGAGCAATTTTTTAAAAAATATAAAAAAGAATAAAAAACTTATAT
>CAOJBI012302804.1:0-15121 GCA_948277035.1 Euphorbia corollata
GATATGTTAATATATAATTAAGTATATGAATTTCAATACCATATGATTTTTCAAACAATATATTGATGAGCAATTAGATTGAGTTTGACATATTTTGACCTTATGATATTAGTTTTCAGGAGTTGGGTTTTCTATTGTTCACAAGCAGAGGCGGACCCACATGTGGGGGGACCATCGCTTCCTCTTACTTTACAAATATATAGCACTATAACAGTTTCAATGAAAGTTCTTGATAGGGTTGGCAAGGAATTATATTGAAGTGGTAGTAAGATTCTTCATCCTAGATTTGGCACTCAGTGTAATTATGTTGTTCATGATATTTGCTCTAAGATAGATTTCTTTCTATTTCCTTTTATTTTTATGTATTTTGATTTACAATGCCCAAGTAGGTAGAATCCTTGATTTTACTTACCCACAAATATTAGTTTTTTTTTTTTTTTGCTCTGTTTCTAAGTTAATTGTTTGACTTGTGGAATTAATTAATTGTTGTACTTTAAAGTCATAAAGTGAAATTAATTAATTGTTGGACTTTAAAGTCATATAAAGTAGCTGAAATCTTTACAATACTTCGTGCGTGGAGTTTGATAATATTTTGAAAAAATTATTGAACTCTCCATATGAAGAAATGTTGTCTTAAACATCAAAGATTGCAATTTTACATTTATTTATCCATTTAAACTATTTTAATTTTAGGTAATGATCCTCCAGTATATCAGAATGCATCTCTATATTTCTCCCTTGATTCCCAATTTGATCGACATGGCAAAAGATACTTCACGGGAACATTTAATGAGTCCTCTCCTATGAGGTGTATTGTATACACAGAACCATATTCAGCCAAAACACATTATGTAATGTGGCAAAATCGGCTTCACACTTACTCCCTTGTCATGTGATTGATAAAAAGCTAGGATTGATTGTTTTGAACAATTTTGACTGAAATTGAAAAAATTTGATGTTATTTCTATCATGCAAATGAAAATCCCAATAGAGAATTACGCCAACACATCTCCCAAAAATATACCGTATATACCAGAAGTTCATCATGCGTTTTCGAGATCGATGGTCCGCTTTTTGTTGACCCTTCATACAAAGAGTTTTTGCACAGAAGGCTTCAACTTAGATAACATTGTTATAAAAATAATGAGATTTGTTGTTTTGGGCTGACTTTTTTCCAACAAAATGATGTAAATAGAAAAGCTTTCCATAAAAATGATTTCAATAGACTGAAAGATGTTGTCCAAGGAATATATAGTGACTATCAAGGTCCTAATCTCCCTCATGAATTTAACTTCTGGTTGGAGAATTTGGAGTCTCCTAATAGGTATTAAATTTATTCACATTCCCCTTGCATTTATATTTGTACCTTGATAAATTGTATTGAATTTTTATTTATGTATGTAAATATTTAGTGATTTGAGTGACATGTTTGTGGATCATGTTGCGACATTAAGCAACAGTGAGAGAGTTCAATTCAAAAAGCCAAGAAAGGGAGTAAAATGTTGGTATCAAACACAGACCAACCACGGGGAGCATAATTACAATCAAATAACAAATGTGCTACTGACTCCACCTCCATAAAACAAAAGGGAAACTTATCATTATCCACCACATTCCTACGATATAAGTTCACACGAATCGGTAAGACATCGATACGTCATAAAAAGACTTTAATCTTAGACCGGAGGCTCACATTCGATAACCTATTCCATCTAAATTGGTGAATGGCCAGCTGCTCAACACTAGGTGGAGCCAATATACGATGAGCACGCATATATAGTAATACAAACAGATTGACCATTACCTACTCTCCACCGAATATTGTCTCGAAAAAAAGACATAGAAGAAAAGATACTTCTCCACACATAGCTAGGTGAGTATCCTAACTCGGCACTCAGAACTGATCTTCCCCTAAAACACCGAGCACTAAATATTCAGGCAACCAACGAATTAGGAAAAATGAGGAACCTCCAAATATGCTTATTTAATAAATTATGAAATATCTCGAAAACCCATTCCCCCAAACTTCTTGGGCCCACACAAAAGTTCCCACCTGCCAGTAAATTTTTTGTACGACCTCCATTATTCGATGCCCACCAAAAGGAATTGAGCATCTTATGAATAGATGTGAAGAAAGCCTCTTTATGCGAAATGTGATTTTGTTCACTAGATTTTAAAATATGAGTACGACTAGACTTGTGTAATTGTACGTATTATATTTTAAAATGTGAATACGACTAGACTTGTGTAATTGCATGTATAAGACAAATGTAATAAATAGTTACTCTACATGAGACACAACTAAAGTTCAACATGTGTTGCCTTTTTTAAGGAAATAACACAATCTGTGTATTTTGTTATTTAAAGAATATAGCATGCATGTGTGTATTAAAATATGCTCCAATAAACGTTCATTAATTTCCTAGTCTAAACATACATATACATTAATGAAATGTAGTTTTCAAGAAATTCATTTACTTGCTATCGTGAATATTTTCAAAATCTAATTCGAACATATCAAATAATAAATTGTATTGTTTCTGTCGCTTCAACAAATTACTAATTATGTGTGCTTTTCATGTGTGAAGTAATAAGATAATTTCTTAGAAATTAAGGAGTCATGTTTTAAGTGAAATTCAATTAATAAAATCTTGGAATAGATATATATGACAATAAGGGCCCAACCTGGTATTTTGAAAACCCCTAAATGAAATACGAAACAAGGATTCCATTCATTAAAAAATTACAAGTAAAACTAAAATAAAAATGCAAGCGAAAAAATATTAAATAAAAATAAGTGTTTTAAAGATTTTATTTTAAGTTAATAATATTATATGACTAACTTTGAATAAATTTAAAAAGATTTCTGTAAACATAATAAAAAAATTTGGACCCTACACCGATGCACTCTTGACTTATGTCCCGGATGACAATTCATATCATGGCAAGACTTATGCAAATAACTAGACCACAACAGCTTGCTTAACACAATTATTAATTGTTCTGTTATTTGCATGCATGGTTGAAATTGATTGAAATTTACAACTTTACAAATCCCCGAATTTAGAGAATCAAAATCCTGTTTGCATCATATGAAATCCTTTTCATGCGGAATCTCGATGGTTGTTAGAAGTTCTTGGCATCATAAAAATTTCTCCAAAAAGAGAAATGAATATGTGACATTATTTTATTTAACCTTCCCTCATATGATATATATCCTCCCCAATATATGGTGGATAGATCTATATTCCCATTTTGGAATAGATTAAAATAATATATTCTTTTATTGTTTTTTGTTTTTGTTTTCTTTTCTTTTTGTTGGTTTAATAATTAAATATTATCATTTTAAAGTGAACTTGATTCGGGGAATGAAAAATGAAGGTGGTTGGAGAAATAACACAATAGACATTGCGAAACGAGATTTGAAGAACGGAAAATGAGAAAAAGGTCCAACTCCGAAGTCCCAAAAATGTTGAAAGTAATTCGTTGAGCAGGAATTACCCCTAAACCTTTTCACCCGAAGTAAACAACGTTAACATAATTTAGTTGAAAGGTAGAATAATCTCGTTTATGGACGCACACGTGTGATTTCTAATATAAGCAAGAGGAATTTCAATCCTATTAGTCCTTCACGGAACGGAAACATTCATGTATCGTATCAGGAGGAATTCTTCCCACCGATGCATGGTCGAAAGCAACCCCGAATTCGTAAGATATAGAAAGAGTTGCAGATAGTTTTGTTCTTTGGGTTGTTTTGCAGTAGTTTGTTTTTCTTTTTCTTAATCCTGTTTTTATTTTATTTTTAATAAATAGGACCGGATTTATCCGTGCTCAATTTTATTCAAAAAAAAATTTCTAAGAAAAAAGCTACAGAAAAATAGCCGTTGAAATTTAAATCCTGGGTCTACAAAACTAACACCGTTTAAAAAAAAAGAAAGCCCCCATCTATTTCAAATCCCAAAACCGCGACAAGTACCTTGTCATCGTTTATATTCAAATTTTTTTTCAATCTCAGCCGTCCATTCCCATCTCGACTTTTCTAGTTTTTCAAATTTTTAACTCTTTCAGACAAACGCAAATTCAAAATCAATTCAAATTTAGAGAGCGAGTGAGAGAGAGAGACGAAGAAATGTTTCCTCTAAGCTCTAACTAAGAAACAGTAATTCTTCAGTTCAATTTTTGGTTTCCCGTTACAAACCACCAAAACCTAGCTGAATTCAAATCTCTGATTCAGCTGTGACTCGGCATCTACAGATTTTGTTTTTCAATTCCACTTTCAGGTATTATTCTTTCTCTTCAATTTCAATTCAATTTCAGTTGCTGGAAGATTGCATAGATCTTACTTTTATTCAATTGCTGAGTTATTTTTGTTATTCTGATCAGGATGTTGAGAGATTTCAAGTTCCTGCGTCGGAATTCAGGGAAAAGTATCGAGGAAATCGAGAATGTTCCCGTTAATTCAAGAGATTCATTAACGAGTCAAACCAGCGCTGACTCATCAAGACCTCCATTGCACACGATTCAAGACCCAGCTTCAGTTTCCCATCCAGCTAACCCTCAATCGGAACAAGATGCAAAATTAGCTCGTGGTAAGATTGAAAGAACCCCAACCAAAACGAAATCCAGCTCCACTTTGCATCTCCGAACTCCTGATAAGCATGGAGGAGTGTCATTTTTGGGAAAAAACCGGCCTGGGTCATCTTTAAGGACTGATCCCAACTCAACTACGGTTGAGTCACGTGATGAAGTGAGGACAGATATGAACCACTATTCAACGCAGTTGACTAGAGTGGGTGCGCCTAACGTGACTCCTAGGTCTACTAGGACAGTG
Organism: Euphorbia corollata; assembly: GCA_948277035.1. NCBI lineage: Eukaryota > Viridiplantae > Streptophyta > Magnoliopsida > Malpighiales > Euphorbiaceae > Euphorbia > Euphorbia corollata. The sequence continues at coordinate 4,832 of CAOJBI012302804.1, forward strand.
GGAAGGGCGACATCTGGTTATTCTGAGACTAATTCAACGCAAAGCACACCAACCAAAAGTGTTTCGAAGCCGCCTAGTTATGGGTTTAGGGGTAAGGTTGATGGGAATAGTGGAAGTGGGCGGGTTGGGAATTTTGCCGCACTGTATAGAGGAATACCTGTTTCTGGTGGTTCAAGCTCTACTGTTGTTAATAGTGTTGAAGTGCCTCATTTTGATCTCAAGGAGAATCCATCGTTTTGGATGGATCACAATGTACAGGTACTTTTCTTGTTTTGGTACAATGTTGGTAGTTTCTCATTCGACTCTGCTAGTTCTGTGCCCATTTATCTTAACTAGGCCATGACTAGATGATTAACAATTTTCTTTGTTTAATGATGTTTTCATTTCAATATTCGAAGTGACTGTGGTAGTGCTTTTTTATGGATTAACTTCTGAATTTTGTATGCGTATGGAGTAATTTGCTTTTTATATTTTTGGAGTAACAATTAAACTTGATTGACTTCTGAAGTCAATCATATATGTAAAAAAGATTGTTTTCACTTTGCAAGCTAATGATGGCTCAATTTATTTTTAGGTTGTTATTCGAGTTCGTCCTCTAAATAGCATGGAGAAAAGCACAAATGGTTACAACAGGTGCTTGAAACAAGAAAGTGACCAGAGCATCACATGGCTTGGGCAACCTGAAACTCGCTTCTTCTTTGACCACGTGGCATGTGAAACAGTAGACCAGGTCTAGTTTTAACGATGAAAATAGTAGTTCCTTTCACCATTACTGCATTCTGTAAGTTCAGCATTACTAAAAAATTGCCATTTGCAGGAAATGCTTTTTAGGATGGCTTGTTTACCAATGGTGGAAAATTGCTTGTCTGGATACAATAGCTGCATGTTTGCCTACGGTCAGGTAATGCCCACCGATAATGAATTCCTTTTTTATGGAACAGTTAGAAAGAAAGTAAGAGGATATTTGCCTATGGTCATATGCGTGGTTCGTTTTCTTGGATCCACAACTTGAAGTTGCTGATACCGGAACGCTTACTAGAATATATTTCATGCCCCTTTCACTCTTTATATTTGGTTTATGAAATTTGTAAAATTCACCTTACTTTTGATAAACTGGTGCCGGAATTGGTATGAAACATAATGGTATTCTTTTTACAGACTGTGTTCTTCCGTCTCCTTCTATTTTACATAGGAGGTACCCCCAGAATCCTTTAGTTAATTTTGTTTTTTGTCCACTTTCCCTCAAATCCTATCAGGAAAATGTCTTAGCACGTTCTAAGAAAGAATTGATCATCTAAACTCTAAAGAAAGAAATGGAGCAATCACTTGTTTCCTCTTTCCCTCATGTGGATCAAAACTATAATATTTCAGTCTTATTTTTATGATTACTTGTAGACGTGGCAGCTCCAAGGAGCAGACATGTTATGTATGTTGGAACTTCTTTATATTAATTAATTACATTTCTGCTCTTTGTATAAGCACATCTGCCTTCATACTTCAGTTATGAATATGAAAAGAGCTTGAACTAAGTGACATAATGTGGTATTATCTTCTAATTCCTATGTGGCTATATAAACATATTTTGACAAAGTAAAGTTTAATTATGCAGACAGGAAGTGGGAAGACGTACACAATGCTAGGTGAAGTTAATGATTTAGAAGTCAAGCCCAGTCCACATCGTGGAATGACACCAAGAATATTTGAATTCTTGTTTGCTAGGATCCAAGCAGTATGCTCTCTTTACCTACCCGATCTTGAATTTTATTTCAACCAACCATAACATGCATACATATTTTAATAGAACAGCGCAAAGGTTATAGATCTATATTTGTATGTAACTAATTTCATTGTTATCCAGGAAGAAGAAAGTCGGAGAGATGAAAGGCTAAAATATAATTGCAAGTGTTCTTTCTTAGAGATTTACAATGAACAAATAACTGATCTTCTTGATCCCTCTTCCACCAATCTTCTTGTAAGTTTGACTATTTTATAAGTGACTTGTTAGCTTTGAAAGTTCTGACGTTCAGTTCATGAAACTATTTTGTTGCATTGCAGTTGAGGGAGGACGCCAAACAAGGTGTCTACGTAGAAAATCTCTCAGAATTTGAAGTTCACACTGTTAGCGACATCGTGAAGTTATTAACTCAGGTTACTCTTACTACATTTTTGAGCGTTTATCCGCTTTTTCACTACAGCTAATCCATTTTTACTCCCCTATGTCATTTCGTTATAACGACAAGTTCATTGAATGCAGGGGTCTCTAAATCGGAAAGTTGCGGCAACAAACATGAATAGAGAGAGCAGTCGGTCACATAGTGTTTTCACATGTGTAATTGAGAGCAGATGGGAAAAGGATTCCACAACTAACCTAAGGTTTGCTAGATTGAACCTAGTTGATCTAGCTGGTTCAGAAAGGTAGGCACGCTACTGTTTTCAAAGTCCAGTGAATTACTATTTACAAGGTAGGAACATTATCGTGAGAGTATTCAGAATTTTAACATAATTTCCAATAATAGGCAGAAAAGTTCAGGTGCTGAAGGTGATCGTCTGAAGGAAGCTGCAAGCATTAACAAATCTTTGTCCACTCTAGGGTACTACAGCCATTCCCAGAATTTTGTTAATAATCTTTTTCTTTTTTTTTTTGTTTTTTCCCTCTTGTTTTAGTGATTTCAATGTAATGGATAAATACCATTTCAGGCATGTAATTATGATTTTAGTAGATGTGGCAAATGGGAGACCAAGACATATTCCTTATAGGGATTCAAGGCTGACCTTCCTTCTTCAGGTTAATTTGGTTCCTGGTTTCTCTCTACTTCAGTCTTGTGTCCATCCACTGTGATTAAATTTTAGTTACATTGTATTATGCAGGACTCCCTTGGTGGGAATTCGAAGACGATGATCATTGCTAATGTCAGCCCTTCTATTTGGTTAGTTCAAATATGTTTCTCAAATTTATTTTGGATTGTCAAATTCGAATGAATTAGGTCTTTTCAACTTTTTCACCGGCCAATTCAATTCAGTATTGCATATCTGTAAATTTACATTGAAATAAGTACATTTCAGTTCAGTACACCTGCAAAAAAGTTGAAAAGAATATTGTAAATTCAAATATAGGTTTACAGCCATTATAAATGATTTTACTGAAAATTATACACTTTGGGTCAATTTACACTAGACCCTAGGCTGATAATAATTTATTATAAAACTAAGAATACAAATATATGAAACAACATTGCAGATTTTGACTGCGGACATTTTTACCTTTTGCAGTTGTGCAACAGAAACATTAAACACTCTAAAGTTTGCTCAGAGAGCGAAACTCATCCAAAACAATGTAAGTCTTATTGTACATTCTTACAGTTTGTTAATCACTCTCATGCCATTGTTAACAACTTTCATAGCACTGAGCATTACTAATTTAAAAAGTTTTACCATTGCATAGGCTGTGGTAAATGAAGATTCTACTGGCGATGTCATTGCTCTGCAGCACCAAATACGGCTTCTAAAGGTTTGCTTTTAAAATCTGAAAAATGTTGTTCAGTCTTATAATTGTTTCATCACTATGACTGCCATTGCCATCAATTAGAGATATAAGAAATAACAAATCTTCTTATTTTGTGTGTATGTGTGGAATAGGAGGAGCTCTCTCTCCTAAAACGTCAAAATGTGTCTCGGTCTTTGTCATTTGGTTCAACTATGAAAAAGACAAACCCGTTACAAGATGCTACTTGCACAGAGAACATATACGAGACAGATGACCAGCAGGCTGAAGGATTGCTTGGGTTTGAATCAAAAGGCACTGTTAGGATGTCAACTAAGCAGGTACAATTTGGAATTTCGATCACACAAAAATAAATAGCATATCTGCTGTTGGTTTTCTTATATAAACATTGTGATTTTGATATCTAAAATTAAATTACATATGTCCCAAACATCGCATCTTACGAAAACTGATTCCGAGACAGTTGAAATCTCTGGAGATAACACTCGCTGGTGCATTGAGAAGAGAGAAGATGGCAGAAATTAGCATCAAGAAACTTGAAGCTGAAATTGAGCAATTGAACCGTCTGGTACTGTTCTTTAACTTCTAGTGAAGTATATTTTTTACTTGCGGTAATGGTGGTGTTCTTTCCAATCCTCTATGCTCTTTAATTTCTGGCTGAGCTATCAGGTGTTTGCTGCATTTCAGGTTCGCCAAAGAGAGGAAGAGTCTAGGAGCTCAAAAATGATGCTCAAATTTCGGGAAGACAGAATTCACAGAATGGAGTCACTTGTTGCCGGTTCATTATCTGAAGATGCTTACTTGCTAGAAGAGAACAAAGCACTCAATGAAGAGATTCATTTGCTTCAAGATAAAGTAGATAAACATCCTGAAGTAACTCGATTTGCAACCGAGAATATAAGGCTTTTGGACCAACTCAGAAGGTAAGTTTCCATTTATGTATACCACATACCCACATTTTTTTACAAAACAGTCCTTAAGAGCTTCTCGTTTTAATAATTTTCACCATTTCCCATTACAGATATGAAGAATTCTATGAAGAAGGGGAAAGAGAAATACTCATGAAGGAAGTGTCCAAACTTCGTGAACAGGTCTGTTTGGAGGTAGATGTAAAATCAATATTTCATTTTCATTAATTTTTATTGCGTAGAAGCTGGAGCATTAAAAGAAGCCATGTGTTACAGCTGCTTCATCATCTTGATGGAAAATTAACTCAACAAGACTGTTCAAATGGCCAAACTCAGGTTTGTATTGAATTGTATTTTTGAGTCGAAGAAAGCTATATTTTGCAGCTTCTCATTAGCTATATGTTCACCTTGTGATATATTCTTCTTTAGCTATATGTTCACCTAGTGATATATTCTTCTTTAGCCTTTTCTTAAGCAGTAATTTGATGCAATACCATTTAATTAGGTTCTTTTCCTATTCTTACTGGTCAACCTATTACCTGTATTTTCTCAGGAAGCTAAGAAAATTGATGATGAAGGAGATTCCCTCCATTTAGAGGTTGCTTACCCCTTCCCTTACAAAAAAAGTACTGGTGTTTTGGTAAAAGTTTACTAATGCATGCTACCCCACTTTGTATTTTTCAGTTGAAGAAGACCCTTAATGAGTTAGAGGACTGCAGGAAGAACCTAAATTCTTGCTTGGATGAGAATAAAAAACTGAGTAGGTAAGGAATTTCTATCCTGTTTTTATGCCCTTCTAATCCTGCTTTTTAGTTCATTTTGATATGTAGAAGTAGCCAGGATACTTTCGTTGACTTAATTTTACCCTTATTGACGCACTTTCGGTTCCTGATCATTTGCAGAGAAATGAATGATCTCAACATTATGCTAGATAGTCTCAAATCAGAAATGCAGTGTGAAGATGGTGACATTAAAACCACCAAGGTATTTCAAAATATCGAGTGATGTGTGTGACAACCTAGATTAAATTTGTTGCTAAATTAGTAAATAATCCATGCCTTTATGAAACTTGTTGCTCATTGTGAATTTCCCAATTTGTTACAGAACCAAACTTCTGAACTTTATTCACTGGAGAAAGTTCAAACTGAGTTGAAGAGCACTTATTCAGAGGTGAAATATATGGAAGAGATCCTGAATTTAGAGCTTGAAGTAGACATATTGAAGATTGTTCTTAAAGAAGAGAGATCGTCTCACGATGAATTAGAGCAAAGAACAATTTGCTTGAGTAGAGAACTTGAGCTGGAAAATGGAAGGCTTCTCCTTGTAAGCAAGCAATATGAAGATGCAATTCATGAATTGAAAGAAACCAAGTTAGTTGTTGAAGCCCTTGAATCTGAGCAAGTACTCGCAATAAATGGCATGGAAGATCTGAGGAAAAGTAACAGTCACTATGTAGAACTTTTGAGCGAAAAGGAACTTGAAATAATAACTTTGAAAGAGCAACTTTCTAGAACGGAGTTAAACGGTATCTCTTCTATCCATTCAATGGGTGAGGAGTCTATTTTGCCCAGGAAATTGAAGAGGATGCAAGATTCTCTTGAGAAGGCCAAGAGACTGAATACATGGTACCAGAGTGACATTAACTTTAAGGCAATTAACGAAGAAGAAATGGATGAGGTCAGAAGGCAGGCAGAAGCTGAAACTGCAGAGGTCATAGTTTGCATGCAGGAAGAACTTTCCATTCTTCAACAGCAGGTCCATGAATGCCATTGCAAAGAGATGGAGACGAAAAAGGGTATGATGGTCCTAGAAGCTGAACTGAAAGAACTACAAGAGAAGTTATACCTTTCATCTGAGGATAACCAAAAGTTACATGAACAGCTTGAGGGTAAAGATGAGGAGCTCAGAAAATTATCTGAAGGATGGGAATTTTTTGTCGCAGAGATGTTGGAAGTTCTTGGAGATGGGCAAGAAGCACTTACAGATGCATCTAATCAAATTGACCTTCTATCCAGTACCTTTCCACATAAAAGAATTTGGATTTCTGAACAGGTTAGTAGGTTAATAAGGATCATCTCTGAAAAGGAGTTGCTGATTGAAGAGCTTGGAAATTGTTTGGAGGACGCGAACAATAAAAGGAATGATGTGGATTGCATGCTGAAGTCTTTGAGAGGGGCAGCTTTAGTCATCAATGAAGCGCACCAGCAGGATTGTTATGAAAAGGAGGAGGAAATTGCACTCTTGAAATCTCTGTTAAAAGAGAAATCATCAGCTATTGCAGATCTGGAGGACAAGATGAAGCTCGTAAAACAGCATGCCAGTAGAGCAGCAGATTGTGCAACTATCGCATTTGTGGTTGTGAATAGGCTGTCAGAAGTGAATACTTACAATCTCAATGAATTGAAGTTCAAGGATGTCCAACTGAATGAATCAACAGACATAACTCAGAGGAAAGATGTACTTATCAAGGATCAGCTTGCAACTATGAAAGAAGCAGAGGAAGAGAGTCAATCACTGAGAATGGAACTAGCAGGGCTGAAGGAAATGCAATCCAAACTTCAACAAAAACTCTTGCAGGAGGAGGAGCGTGCCAATGGTATGGAACAAAAGCTAGCAGATCTTGAAGAGAGTGATATTCTGATGACAAGAGAGAAACTAACTGAGTTGAAAACTGGTGTATCCTCTATCAGGTCATGCTTGAGCATTTCTTCGAAGCATGAAAAATGTCCTGAAGTGAATGACACAAATGGATCCCCTCCGTCTTTCGACAGCAGCAGTGAACGGGTAAGCTAGAGCTATCATTCTCTCTCAGTTGTTACCCTTGTGCAGTCAGTATTTATCCTTATATTATCCCCAGATGATGCCCAGTTTAACTATTATACCTGGAATTGTTGCAGACAGATGCTGAAGGCAACTCAAGAGGTGATGCCCCCAAGTGTTCTCTTGAATCAGTAGAGAAATTACATGGCAATTCAAGTTATAAATCATCTAAGGAATTTAAACGAACTTCCAAGGACGTGCGGGATCGAGATAGTACTATTATTCTTCTGAAAAATGAAATAGAATCTGCTCTTAAAAGCTTGCAAGAGGTTCAGCAAGAGATGGCTAAGTTACATAGGGAAAAAGAAGAAATGAGGATGTCAGAGAAACATAGTCAGGAGCGCTTGAAATGCTTCACGACTCACATCCTAGCGCTTCAAGAAGCTATGAGCTTCTTTGAAAACCAATTTGAACTTAAGATGAGCAAAATCAATAAAAAAATTCAGGAAAATGAGCGTAATGTTCAAGAAGCCAAAAGTCAATGGCGCCAAACAGAAGAGGTAAATTTAGCAGGTTAATATTTCATATTTTATTTCCAAGTCCAGCATTTTATAAGGGTAAATAATTATAATCTACACGAAATATACTACTACCTTCCTAAATTTTATCAATATAATTAATATCTCCTTATATTTTGTTTTCATCAAACTATTAACTTTTATAACTTTTCCATCTAAATATCATTTTGTTTGACAAAATTACCCTCATATTTTTGTTTGTTCATCTATATTTTTTCACTAATATATTTTCATCTAAATTCACATTTTATTGCTTTTTCCATCTTTCATTTTCTTACTTTCCTCCTCTTTCCATGACTATAGTACATAAATAATTAAAATTCAAATAAAAATCAGATATATATTAAATTCATGTTTTAATTCTAGTTTTCATACAAAATACAATGTTGAATGTAGTTTACAGCACAATACTTTCTAAACATCGGTTAATATGTTTTCAAAACATTAAAATTTTAAAAAGTGTCAATTATTTCATTAAAAACAAAAGAAAATTTATCATAATTAAATTTTGTTTTTTTGCATTATTAACTAATAGAATATAAGCAACAAAAGTTCATTTTCCATTTCTATCAAACAAATTACAAAAATTTGGAAATGAAAGATAAATAAAATTTTAACAAAAAATATTGATTTAGCAACTTTATTTAGATTTTTTAATCCTTTTCAAACAATTAAATGTCAAATTTATTTTTTTAGTCGAAACCACATATATTTCTATTATATATACCATAATATATAATGCTTAAAAACTCTACGATTTCCCATTTAATGAAAGAATATGTAAGTAAAAAAGATATGTATTTTAGATGAAAGTATGTTGTGAAAAAAATGAGTTTAAAAAAGACAATGGCTATTTTGTCAAATAAGATGATATTTTGATAGGAAAGTAATAAAAGATGACAGAATAAGGTAATAGTTGAATGGAAACAAAATATATATAGGAAGGTAAAGGTTATATTGACAAAACCCAGGGAGGTAGTACGTAGTGTATTTGTGCAAACATCAAGAAGGTTATAATTATTTACCTACAAAATAAATTGCAAACGTTTGGGTAGAAAAATATTAAAAGCATATTTTTAGTTGTGGTGTAACTTATGTGTGCATGAGTAACTTGTTTGATTAATGCGATATGCAATCCCTTATTGTTTTTATCAATGTTATCAATTCCGGACCGGACCGGCCGGTTCAACTGGGTAAACCGGGAACCGGAGCTGGCTCCGATCCGGCAGATTAATATTACCGGAATAAAAGAAAACCGGTCATAACCGGAAAAAAAATCGGGGAAAACCGGCATACCGCAAAACCGGCAAGACCCGGTTATCTCTCCACCACCGAGAAGGCAGATAACGCTAGTAATTCTCGCCTAAAACGCATGCCAATTCATGTAAGGATCTGAGAGGAAAAACTTTTGCCATGACAGAGAAGGGAATAACTTGCGTTGAAACTGTCCAAGACAGTGTAACACAGCCTTGGAGTTCACTTGAAAGCACGATCTAGGTGGCTGACGAGCTCTCACCATGGAAAATGAAAAATCGAGATCGGAAATAGATTGTTGCTACAATGAAGGAAAAGATAGGTTTTTTTTATGGAAGAAGATGGTTTTATTTAATAATGATTTAAGTCCCGAGAAAGTAATTTATTATACTTTTATTTGTTTTAACATTTTTTAAATTTTAAAAAATATAGACTAGTCATTCACTTGTCATTTTATTGTCAGATCATCATTAGTATTTGAAAGAAAAACTCAAACAAAAAAAATAAATACTTTAACTATTGTAAAAAAAACTTGGGTTTATTGTAAGTGTAATTATAAGGGTAAACTTCGAAAAAGGGCCATGTGGTTTGGGACATTTTCAAAACAGGGCCTGTGTAATTTCGGGTCTCAAAAGAGGTCCTGTAACACAGTACCGTTATCAAATTAGGGCTTTTTGGCTCACCCCGTCAAAATGGATGACGTGGCGAGGGGTAGAATTGGAAATCCAAAAAAAAACTTGAAGTATAAAAGCAGTGACTTTCACAAAAAAGCTCAGATCGTTCTCCTCTCCCTAATCGAGCACTGATGAAGACCTAAATCTCAAATCGTTCTTCTCTTCTCCCTCTCCAAGCACTGGTTAGCTAAATTTCATCTGAAAATATTGAAATTGCTCGATTTCTTCTCTTCTCTTCTCCCTCACAATCGTTCATATCAAACCCGCTCATTATGAGTTCATCTTCGTCGCACTCTGTTTACTGTAAACAAATGCGGTGCTTTTGTGGTCTTCAATCTCCATTGAAAACTGCTGGGACAAGTGATAATATAGGGCGGAGATTTTTCGGTTGTGGAAGATTTGGTCTTAATTTGCCACCCTAGATAGTGAATTTGCCATGGTCTTAATTTGCCATTGGATTTGCTTACTTTTCCAAGTGCTTCCACTGTTTCTTTTTAATTTATGTAGATTGATGCATTTATTCATTGCTTTGTTTATTAAAATCGGTTTACAAATGCATAATAATGTATCACTCACTTAGCTATGTTGTTATACAACAGAATGTTGCACCTATT
>CAOJBI012302917.1:0-13347 GCA_948277035.1 Euphorbia corollata
TGATCAATTTTGGTTTAGATTTCTTGGAGAAGAGGGATTACACCGCCTTGCAGACTCCCTTTTTCATGAGACAGGACATCATGGCTAAGTGTGCTCAGTTAGCCCAATTTGATGAAGAACTTTACAAGGTATAATTTTTTAAGAAATCCAGTGGGGCATTTCTAGTCAATTGCCTTGCTTCTATAGCTATTGTACGTGACAAAAATATCATTTGAAAATTGGGGTATCTCATTTCAATAGATTTGGGAATGAGCATAGAGAAAGTAGGATGTCTCAAATTTCAATATTGCTTGTGCTAAAAAGCTCTCTCTTTATTCTTCTAGTTCTATCTGTTAACTGTAAGTTTTTTTTCCGTGAAATAACCCAAATAGAAGCTTTTCATGGTATTTCCTTAGTTACCATTACCAATATTGTGTTTATGTGTGTATTTACTAGAAGGAATCGTCTTAATGTAATGTGAGGGAGAACTCGTGGGGGATAACCTAATTATACTAGTATGGTTATGTTTTTCTTCTCCCATAAGAATTACTGTTTTTATAAATCAGTTATATATTTTCTGTCTTGGTTTGTTTTATTGCTTCTCAGTTGTTTGAACGGCGATGAAACTGTTTTGTCCTTTTTGAACCTCATAATTCTTCTTTTGTGTTGGTCTCCTTCCCTGTGATCATACTCTTTTCACAACTTAGAAGTAGGAGTCAACTGGTGATACCCTGGGCATTTTCCGAGTTCATCAATTTGAGAAAGTGGAACAATTCTGTCTAACCAGCCCAAATGGCAATGACTCTTGGGATATGCATGAGGAAATGATCAAGAATTCTGAGGATTTCTACCAGGCGGTATGTTACATCTTCTATAGAAGCTATGTGCTTGTCTTGGTTTTTAGTTCTTTGTTTTAGTTCTTCATATATGAGATGCCATGTCTCTACCTCGCCTCTGCTTTTTGAAATTTAGATATTTTCATATACTCAAATTGTGGCTTCAGGCAAAAGAAATGTAAATCCAATGTGCTAGAATAGGCGTCAGTGATAATGTAAGAATCACTGTGATAAAATAATGAGTTGTTCTGACCGCCCTTTTCAAAATATGAAACAGCTGGGTCGGCCATACCAAGTTGTGTCTATTGTTTCTGGTGCATTAAATGATGCAGCTGCAAAGAAGTATGATTTGGAAGCTTGGTTTCCTGCTTTAAATACATACAGAGAGTTGGTATCCTGTTCCAATTGCACTGATTACCAATCAAGGAGAATGGAGATTCGATATGGCCAGAAGAAGGTATGCATTATATTAATATTTGGCTTTTGTACTATGAGCTTCCATGAGGTCTTTTTTTTCTTCAGCTTAACATTTTAGATGTTATGATTAAAATGATAAACGACCATCTAAATTTTTTCTATCTGTGAAGTTTCACAAATCATTTTAATCTACACATCCAAGAATCATTTGCTAAGTCTCATTGGCATCACACTTATCTTAAAATGGCATGGTGTGATCCTGATGAATTAGAAAAACAGTTTCTCTTTTTCTTAAAATTTTTTTTATTGCTTTCCCTTTTCATGTACAACGTATTCCTCGGTTTAGTGTTATCATTGATAGTTTGATACTCATTACAACCTGGTAATCAGACTCATAAAATGCATGGTATAATAACAACCCCACAAGCCTTTAACCCTCAAAATGCATATTATAGTACAGATACACAACTAAAGCAGATATAGTTCATGATTTTTTTATTACTCTACAAGTGATTTGGTCCATAGATGGTTGAGCCTGCAAAATAAGTTGAAACTGAAATTTCATCTGGAGATGTCAATTGCTCTTTTTTTTTTTTTTTGAATCATTACTAAAAATGAAATCCCTAACAATTGGTTGGTTGCAGGGCAATGAACAGGCAAAGCAATATGTTCACTTGTTGAACTCGACTCTGACAGCGACAGAGAGGACTATATGCTGTATACTTGAGAATTACCAGAAGGAAGATGGTGTTGAGATCCCACAAGTATTAAGACCATATATGGGTGGAAAATCCTTCATTCCTTTCCAAAACAACCCATCCACTGAAGTAAAGGGGAAGAAATTTAAAAACCTAGCCATCTCATCATAACTCCTTTGTATCCATTATCTCAAATGACTGGTCGTATACATGAACCTAACGATGGAGAATGTTCATTCCTTATTTATTTTTTCTTGGACATGTTTCATTTTGACAGAATTTTGATGAGTGATTTTGGACAATTTTTATTATATTGTCATTTTTAAAATTTGTATCAGTATTTCATTATGCAGAAACACAACTTGTTTTTTCCTTTTTAATAGTCCCATTTTTGCGCAGAAGAGTGCTTTTCTATGTTACCTGAAATAAATGCACTATAACCATCATGACAGCTATTAAACACAGCTTTCACATTCCAAAAGAACTAAATATTCAACATCACAAAATCCAATGACAAAACCGAAACAGTGCTTCCTTGAAGTACACTCAGATTACAACCAGAATAATATGAAAGGTTAATGTAATTTACAATCAACAATTTTTAAGCTAGCATCTTCCTTGTAACATGTTTTAGTGGTTGGTTAAACTTGAGAAACTTCAAAGCTGTATCATACTCAACACTAATCTACAACACCTGAACTTAAAGGCCAATCTAAACTTCCTGTGTGGTTTGCATTCACATTCCAAGCCCCTTCTGCAATCTCATCAAACAATTGATCCCATCCCCAACTTGAAAATCCCAAGAAAAACCAGTAGTCTGCTACAGATTGATTTCCTGACTTAAGTTGTTCTATTTCATTCAGTGTAGCTGATTGATCAAGAAAGTATATGCCTGTTGCAACTTCTGGGTATTTATCTTCCACTACCCTTCTAGTTAGAGCAACAAGAGGCATTCCTTTTATTACAAGCGGACCACCAAAAGAAAGAGGAGCCTCGTTCAAAACTTCTAGTTCTAACCCATGATCCAGAGATTGTAGAACGTCCCATTTTATAAACTTATTATAGATCAGACCCTGAAATCCAGTATTTTGATCCGCCTTTATGACAAGAACAATTGAATTATCAAAGGGGTGAGTGTTGAGTTTCTCAGTGGCAGCAAGTATTGAACCAATCACCACCTCAGGATCACTCACGCTGTTGGATCTGGAAGTCTTGATCTGACTGTAATATATAGTTCTTTTTCCCACCTGGTCTTTTAATTGGATTTCAAGAGATTTTTCCCTTCTTATTGAATTTTCTCCTCCTGGTGGGGCAACTGGTGTATCCTTGAAGTAATTTCTGCCTTTATCTTTGGCTATAGAATGCAAGAGCCCTGCATGTTGAGGACAAAACAAAATTCAAGAAAATGAAAAGTAAGAGCAATGATTTAGAATGAGATTTTTTCCTCGAAAATAAATTAAAATGTTGACAAAGTCACCATAAGCCACCCATCCAAGCTCACCACTCAGCATGCAAGAGTACCTGTTACAATTTTTCCTCATAATAAAAATATTACAAAAAGCCCTGATAAAATCTGTAAATATGCATGTTTGCATTTCTTTAACATTGTGTATTATCATTCAATTTACAAATTCAGGATAGAAGTTCCAAATTCAAGCTACAAATTTCCAAAAACTAGACGTGTCTAACTATTCTCACTATTAAAAAGTTCATCTCAGATTCTTTTGCTAATGTGCATGGCACGGAATAGCAACAAATAGTAAACTTCTACCAGCTTAGTACTTCAAGAAATATTCACAAATCTTGCAGCATCCACACCAGGTGAAACATAAAATTTTCATAGGTTCCTTCACATCCGTTCATCATATTCGTAATTAATTAAAGAGATTACCTTTGTCACTGATGAGATGTTGCGAACTACTTCCATGATTAGCTACAAACTTAATAACATCAGCTACTGCCATGTCTCCTTCATATGAGACAAGGGTTTTACTTTCTGCTGGAATTAACAACAAAGTAGGATATACCTCCCTCTGCATTCCCACATAAAAATCAAGAAAAGTGAGAAAATTCACAGGTTACAGGGTAAGTGCGACAAATAAAGTTTAAAAAAACAGCCGATAAACAAAAGGGTTAGTAGTGCAAGAGATAATCAACTCATGATTAATAATCATTTTTGAATAACTGAATAATTGCTACCAGTTTAAGTAGGTTAGCTTATCCCAGGAAGGAAGATAAAAATTTACAGATGATAAAAGCCAGTCCTCCAATTTATCAGAAGTGAAGATTTAATGATGAGTGGTGTTTGATTCCTTCATGGATAAATTGAAAAATAATATAGTAAAGGTTATATTAACTGATGGGAAGTTTCTGTAGAGATGAAGGGATGAATGACCAACCAACCTACTGTCTAGGCGTTTCAACCTAAGTACATAAATTAAGATCCTTACCACACACTGTCAATACAGTTAGACTGAGGTGGAAAGAATGAGTAGTGTTTGTCAAGGTAGAGAGCATGAAGAAGGGAACGGAAAAGACAACTGAAACGGCGCGAGTTTCGGTTTCCAGGAAAGAAACAGAAACAAATAAAATTACATTCTAAAAAAGCTCCCATAATCAAAGACGGTACCAAAGATCATCTCCAAGAGGTATCAGATCGTGACCTTATTCTATTTTGAGCAAGTAATTTATTTGATTCACAACGGATCTTAAGTCGGTACTAGAAGAGCGATTTCCACCAAAATATTTGTATTTAAATGTGCAGGCGTAAAACACAAACATATACAACTTACTAGACATGCTCAAACAGTTCTGGCCAATTATCCATGAGCATTTAATCGCTTAATTTGACAATTTCTTAAACGACCTACAACTAAAAGTTTGAACTAGAATCAGCAAGTAAAATACCAGATTATTTGATTTCAGAATAACACTGCAATCATTCAACGTGCAATCCATAAGAAAGATTTTGGGGAACTTCACAGCATTCTTCAGATTATCTGTCACGTGTTAAAGAGATCTGTCATTAATATCACAAGGCAGATAAAAAAGAAAGGGAAATAGGCTGTCAAGCTCCTCTGGAAAAGGTATGGAATATTGAATAAGACCAGAAATAAAAATGAGTAAATATTTATTGCAAGAAACTTCATCAACTTAGCATAAATAAAATAATTTTTTAAAAAAAGAAGTAAAGAAAACGAATTAAATAAAATGAAAATTAAAAAACAGAGTTAGCACATTCTGTAAAAAGTCTTTTTTGAATAAAAGTTAAAAATTCATGAAAGAGTAAAAACCAAAAAATTGAGGGTAATTGTTAAAATTAATAGAATGTTTTCAGTTTTTGCAATCTTCCTTCCGACTTAGAAGGAAAGATTGTTGTGACTAAATGAGGGAAAGGAGGGAAGGATATGCTTTTTTCCACTCTCTCTCTTTCGCCCTCTCCCTTTTCCCTCTTAGGGAATGCTCTGTTAAAGATGGATGTTTATGGAAACGCAGAAGCAGTAGAACACGATTGACCAGAGAAAAGGGAAAGGCATGAGGGGAAGGCACGCTAGAAGGGGACATACCATCTTTATGCAATATTTCCTGATCCAAAGATCCTGTCTTGGATATGTACCCTTTTATGGCTCGATATACTTCACGAACTACTAACTCCATTCTTTGGCAAAAACCACACCAACTATTACTAAATAGGACCAGCGCATCTTCCTTCCAAGAATGAGAAGTATCGCTACTATCAGAATCATTAAAACCAAGAACCAATTCAGAAAAACTCTGAGACGTAATTCGAGGGATGGAGTTCGCATCATGAAAATCGACATTAACAAATGGTGGACAAGATCCTTCTCCAGAATTTTCAGATGCAGACTCAGAGTGTTGGTATGGAATAAGAATTCCATTAAGAAAACTCGAAAGAAAATCGTCTACTGTAGAATAGTTGAAAGTCTCATGCTTGGGAAATACATAATGCAGCTGCGAAATGGGATCAATTATAACCAAGGATGGAATCCTCATCCCACCAGTCAATGCTCTTAGTAATCGATAGTTTCCCTCAGAGAAATAAAAAGAACCCCTAAAACTGTGAAAATTAAGCTCTTCTTCTTCTTCTCCTTCTTCTGACAAATCCACTTGGACGTAACCTTTTTTTTCACTCTTTTTCACATCTTCTGCAATAACTACCCCGCCATCTGACACAAGCTTATCAGATGTTGCAGAAGGTGAAGGTTCACTTGAGTCAACATTAGTTGTCTTCTCTTGATGATTCTGAGAAGTATCATGTAATTCTTTCTTAGGTTCTGAAGCAGAATCTTTGTCCATATTATCATTAGTAGTAGTGATGTCTTCCGATGGTGAATCTGAAACTTGTGTAGACTTCACCTGAGATTCTAACGGTAATTTATCTGCAAGCTTAATGTCCATGTCATCAGATAAAAGGCGGAAACCCACCTCTTTTGCAACTGAACTTAATTTTACCTCCTTCTTTTGCTGAAGCAGGTACGTCAAAACTTCTTGCAAGGAACTGCCTTGTAGATCTGAAGCCAAATTATCTAAAACTGCATGCTTGCCATCATTCACAATCATGACTGACATTTTGTCTTTCAATTTGAGATTCTGAGCCATTGGAGATAGCTTTAACTTAGGATGTGCTGATATACTTTTATAACCTAGCAAATCTTGGGCGGGTTGTCTCTCAGACTTGCCACCATTTTGCTGACCTTTCTGGTCTGAAATCTTATGCTGCAGTGCTAATTCTCTTAGGGTATGAAGAGCTTCCCTGCTGCTCCTTATGGTTTGTGAGGAATCTGAGAATCTGTCTACAAACAGAAGCACAGATGTCTTATTTGCAAGTATGGCAGGATCAAGATCTTGTCCATCGCGTTCCAGCTAAGTGATGTCGAAAAAAAGTCAAATAACATAGAACAAATGATTTGCTGAACCAGAAAGGAAAGTGAAACTTCAAAAATATTATTCCTGATGTTGCTTCCTCATGAAAATACATATTGTTTATATAGGCATTACTTGTAAATTGCAGCTACTAAAATAGCAAAATTCTTTTGTAGATAACAGCCCATATAAACTTCAGGAACACAAAAACCAAAAAACAGGATTTATAACATACATAAGCAGTAAAGAAATCCAACAGTAAACAGAATTCTGAAGCACAGTAGATCCTTTACACTTACCTCTTTCACTATTGGTTCATCATTCTTCAGTAGAAGCGCTTGAAGGTCATCTCCCTCTTTCAGAATCTTTGAACAACTTGGACATCCATTATAGTATAGCATTGTTGACCATGAGCCAGAATCTTCAACAAGAAGAGATGAAAGAAGTGAACTTTCTGTAACCAGGCCAAACCTATACTTCTCTGAAGGCAAGAAAAACTCTCTGGCAACATTAATGAAGCCTGATAAGAAAGAATCGAACTTCTTAAACTCTTCAGAGGTACAAGAAGATAGTCCTTCATCAGTAGTAGCAATATTTCCATTATCCTGAAATGAAGTAGCATTGTTTGAGCTAAATTCTCTAAGACCAGGGAATACACTGAACCCTTCCTGGATGCCACATTGAAAACTTGCACTTTCTGCCTTGAAATACAAAGACATAACAAAATACTGAGACATTAAACTCAAAAGTTTCCTTCTATGATACCAGAATACGATTAGAAAATACCAGCCACCTTCAGGTTCTCCTTCTCTTGAGGTTCTTGAATTCTAACACTATCTCCATCCGAGCTTGCTTCAGTAGAATACCATGAGAAGTAATTCGCATTTCAGTTTTATATAAACCAAAATTCCCTTTCAAATCATTATAAAAGAAGACCCACCATATTGAAAAGTTACATTTCTCCTCGGGCTATCCAGTAACTTAGAACTCCATCCACAAAACTCCAAATTAACACTGTATACAGGAGCAGCCGTGGTTAAGCTATTGCCAACATATGCAACTTTTATTCGATTCAATGGGCGACACTCTAATACTGATTTTATAATCATTTATGTTCTTATCCAACATCCACTCTAACCTTACTTAGGTTCAGCAGTATGCTAAATCAAAAACTTTAAAATCAGGCCCTGAGTCAAGTAGCAGGGAGAAAAAAACGCAGCAACCAATGGATCGATTACCTCAGCAACGGGAGTAACCCATCGAAGATGAAACCTAGGGCTAGGAGAGGCGGCGACGGGAGTCAAGTAGCAGGGAGAAAAAAATGTAGGAGCCAGCAACAGAATGAAGATAATTACCTCTGCAACCAATGGATCGATTACCTCAGCAACCAATGAAAACCATTGGGTGACGGGAGTCAAGCAGCAGAAGATGAAGATTGAAGAGAGACCAAAATAGTATAGGGAGAAAAAAACACGCAGGAGGAGGCGGTGTAGGAATTAGGAAAGAAATTAGGGTTTTAATTCATTTAGGTATATATATATAATGGATCCGGGTCCGGATCCGGGTTTATTTATAAATCCGATACCGGATCTGTATCCATTATATAAGACCCGGATCCGGCCCGGATTCGACAGATCTGAAATAAGAGGATCCAGATCCTAAATAAACGGATCCGGATCCAGGATCCATTGCCATCCCTAAATGTATCCTCATATTTTCAGGATAAATTTCTACGAAGTAGTCCATGAAGCTTCCTGCTAGATAGAGCCAATCCCAATTTCGTTGAACTGGAAGAGATTCAAACCATTGGAGAGCAGGACCCTGCAGAAATCTTGGGAACTGAGAGTTAAATCCAAATGTCATAATTCCCTTCCTGTACATAAACTGAAGAAACTTCTCAATGTGTACCATTGGGTTTGCATTTCCGAAGAATAACATATCGACAAGGACCATGTAATCAACTTTTCCCTCCCTTGTTATCCTTCGAACATAATCATTGATCAGGAAGATGGTGTCAAAATCTTCCAAACCCGCATTCACTCCCAAATGCCGATCATGAAAGTAGTTTTCCGAGATGTCCTGGTGAAAGATGGTTCCTCTGATGTGGATACTGATAGCATTCACCTGTGCTGGGAATTCAGTTTTCAAAAGGATTAGTCTGAGTGCTCGGCTTCTTCTCCGGTTCGGCTAGCCTTCTGTCTGCGATCATCTGTTGGATATCTTTCAATAATCTGGTACATTCGTTCATACGGTGCCCATTTGCAATATGATAGGCACAGAAGTTATCCCTGTCAGCAGGTGCAGGAGGGACAAATGGCTTTAAGCTTTTCATCTTCCCTGCTTTCCTTAGCTTGGTAAAAATCTGGGATAATGACTCCACCCAAGGAAAAATAGATTGCCAAGCTCGAACCTGGGCAGCTGCTAAAGTCTCCTGCTTGACTGCCGGTTGAGAAGGCTTGGTGAATCCTGTCACAACAGGTTTTGAGGAACTCCCTTTGTCGTAACCTCGGCTCTTATAATAAGCTTGGTACTCCTCCTTCCTCAAGCGATCTTCTTCCTCATACCACTCGAGCTTCTTTGCATATTCAACAACTTGGTTGAAGGTGTCAAAATGCTTCATTCTCATTTGCTCTCGGTATTTTGGAGTAGAGCCATCAACCAGCTTAACAACCAGAGATTCCAGCTTTGGAGCCCCATCTACCAGAACTTGCACTGCCATCCATCTGAGATAATAAGCCTCAAATGACTCGTTGGGACGCTGCCTTACCCGCTCCAAATCTTGCAGGGTCATCTCTACCTTCAGATTTAAGGCATAATTTTCAATGAAGGCCGAACTCAACAGCTTCTAGTCGGACTTGACTTTTGACGACATCCTCATGTACCACTCCGTTGCTGGTCCACGTAAGGTGGTTTGGAAAAGATTGACCATATGCGCGTGAAGAACTGCCATGCTGGTCATCACCCTGAGGTATGTTTCAATGTACGCTTTGGGAGATCCAGTATCATTGAAAGATGTAATGTAGGACATAACAAAGTGCGGAGGAAGAGCTTCCGTTTCAGCTAGAGAAAAGCTGTCAGGATCCGTGTACTTTGTCAAAGATGAGCCAGCTAGCCTTTCAAGCTTAGGTAACATGCTTTCAAGGGTAGCCAATTTTGCTTTGAGTTCGTTCATGTCACCTCCACCAGATTCAGATGTTCCAGCTCCATCATCTTCCACGGGTCCAACACTGCCTAGAGCTGCTTTAAATGGTCTGAGGAAATCCTTCGACAACATCATTGCTCCCACTACTCTTATTACGTCATCATGATTGGCCATGGTCGGACTAGAAATAGTTGTGTCAGATGTGGAAACAGCTATCTCAGATTTTGATGTGCGAACTAAACGTCCTTTACCTCGAATCCAACCTGAAATATTTTCTAACTTTAATTAGACCTTTCATGAAAATTTCATTTTACAAGAATGAATGTATGTATGTATGTATGTATGTATGATAATTTGTATTTATTTTACATTATTTATATTATTTACAGTGAATTTAATTGTGTTTTTAGTCATTCGAGGAATGGCTAAAAGAGAGTGAACGGTGATGTGCATCTAGATGAAAGGAATGGAAATTCAGCAATCACGATGTTGCCTGAAAACGGTGGTCATTCAGGGAATGCCATGAGAGGTTGAATTTGTTTGGTGATCATAATATCGCCTGAAAGGTTAGGTCATTTTAACAATGCCTAAAGATGATTATGCCTCGTTGGACAAAAATTCGGCAATCCTAATGTTGCCTAGGAAGATAGGTCATTCTGGGAATGCCTAAGAAAACTATGTCTCGCTGGACAGAAATTCGGTAATCATGATATCGCTTGAAAAGTTAGGTCATTCTATTGATGCCTAAACAGATTACATCTCACTGGACAGAAATTCGGCAATCATGATGTTGCTTGAGAAGATAGGTCATTCTGGGAATGCCTAAGAATGATTATGTCTCGCTGGACGGAATTTGGCAATCAAACTGTTGCCTGAGGGACTAGGTCATTCTACTGATGCCTAAAAAGATTACATCTCGTTGGACAAAAATTCGGCAATCAATCTGTTACCTAAGATCGGGGGTCATTCTAGGAATGCCTAAAGATGATTACGTCTCGCTGGATGGGAATTCGGCAATCACAATGTTGCCTGAGGAGCTAGGTCATTCTATTGAAGCTTAAAAAGATTACGTCTCGCTGGACGGGAATTTGGCAATCAATTTGTTGCATGAGATCGGGGGTCATTCCGGGAATGCCTATGATTTTTCGTGTTGGGAAAATTTTCAGTGAACACAATGTCGCCTGGGGTGCGTGGTCATTTTAGAGATGCCAAATTGGTTTGAGAAATGCAGCAATCATACTATTGCCTGGAAAGGGATTGGTCATTATTACAAATGCCAAAGGAGGTTGAAGGTTTGGCAATCACGATGTTGCCTGGAAGGGGCTAGGTCATTTCTACGAATGCCTATGGTTTGAAAGTTCGGTAATCACAATGTTGCCTGGAAAGAAATTGGTCATTACTATGAATGCCAAAGAAGTTTGAGAAGTTCGGCAATCGCAATGTTGCCTGGAAAGGAAATTGGTCATTCTATTGAATGCCAAAGAGATTTGAAAGTCATTCAAAGAATGCTTACAAGGTTTGAAATGTATGGATAAGTATGTGATAGTGTCAAAGTCACTTCATGGTCAATTAATGTATTGGTACAAATTTTGGTTATTTATAACAATGTAATATATATTAAAATAAAAGATGCCCTACACATGGAACAAACGGTCAGAGCGTGCCTTCCGCCCTTATTTCTCCAACCAGGTTACTTCGCTTTTTGTCAACAGGGGACTAGCAAAGTCTGCTCACGTTCTCACTATGATGGGTTAATCCTAGTGGGAAGTAGCTAGGGTTTATCTATATGTGGGTTTCGGTCTCAAACCAGGGTCGTAGTGTTACAATGCGCGTGATACTTGCGGTCCACCTGGCCCTAAGCGAACCAAGCAAAACTCGCATTCTCATTATATACTCATGCTCGATAACCTTTCCAGATTAAAGAAGCAGTGTTGTACAGACGTAAGGCATGCCCCCAGTATCGTCACCCCTAGTACCTTCACAGGCAAAGGAGATGAAGTCCAGAAACACAGTGTGTAATCAGGGTGGAAAGATGCACATGCTATGCAAGAAAAAGTTTTATTTTATTTTAAAATAAACTTTTGGAACATGGAATATCTTGAATCAACTGTAATTTCATTATTTTGCCTGTAACCAAAATGAATTTTATAAAAATAAGATTTTTATAAAAAAAAAACTATTTTTATGGTCCCCAGTAGAGTCGCCACTGTGAGCGGACGGGGGGAACGCGAGCGCGAGGGCTGGCAGCGGGGGCTCGGTGCCTTTCGCAGAGGCGTGTCGTTTCGATTGGTTTCCTGATCTTGAGATCGTACGTGCGGTCGTGTGATAAAATATTTGGTTTGTAGAAAAACGATCTTGCAATTTCGTGGTAAAAATATTCTGCGATAAATTTCCACTGAAAATGTCTTCTGGGTTGTTATGCGAGAAGACATGATCACAGCCTTTGATTTGAAGTAAAGACAAGGTTTAAAACTTCAATTAACAACAAAACTCAAAGTCGCCACCTGGTTCAGCTCTACTAGGAAATTAACGTATAAAAATTTATTTTTATAAATTTAAATACAAAGAGAGATTCTAGGTAAGGGCAAAATAGTTACTCTTTACAATTTGATTCAAGATATAGGATATTCCATGAAGTTTTTCAAAATGAGAAAATATTCCTAAGTCCGGTTTTATTTTTGCATAAAAATAAAACAATAAAGATATATCACAATAAATTCCCTGTACAACAGTTTATATATGTCAGCGAGTTAGTTGCGGTATTTAAATATTAGTTGTTAGTAAGCGCTTCCCCAGTGTTTGGGGATTTTGGCTTTTATTATTACATGGCTTTGTCACAAATTACATTTATTTGTAATAAATAAACCATCACGAATCATAGCGAGTCCGCTAACAAATTATGGTGAATTGATTACTGTAAAGTAAATAATGAATTAAAATCACCACATTATGGTGAATTGTGCAGGTAAGTAAATAATAAATCAAAACCACCACATTATGGTGAATTGTGCAGCAAAGTAAATTACTGAAAAGTAAATGACTTTAAAGTAAATACTGAAAAATAAATGAGTTAGGTCAATTATGTGGTATTTTCCCACTTTCGTTAGGAATTTTACCACAATCAATTTATTGTGTCAAGTTAGGTTAATTAAATGGTATTTTTCCACTTTTGTAAGGAATTTTACCATGATTAATTATTATATTAAGTTAGGTTAGCTGAGTTAGCGATCCTCCATTTATAATGGGAAAAATATATACACAGATGTATATATAATTGAATAACTTAAATCACCACAAAATGGGATAAATACCCCATAATATGGTAAAATAACCGATATATATGATAAATATATATTATATATAAAATATATATAAATAAATAAATAAGTAC
>CAOJBI012303855.1:0-13210 GCA_948277035.1 Euphorbia corollata
GGGAGCAAGGTGAGGTTAGTGCAAATTTCAAAAAGAAAATTTAACCTTAAAATATATTCAATAATATCAAATTATTTTGTCAATATGAACAAATTTTATATAAAAGTATTTTGTGTTCATAGCCCAACACTCTATTTTGTATGGGCTGAATGTTAGGATTTGCGGAAGCGAGATTAGTACCGTTTTTGGGGACACCAGATAGATCTCAAAAATATACCGCAACTGATAATTTGAGGATAAAGATAATCACACAGATTTTACGTGGAAACCTCAAACAAATCAGGGAAAAACCACAGACAATGATAGAAAAATTCCACTATGAGTATAAAATAAGAGTTACAACCACTCTCTACCTATAAGGAGAAACATCTCTCTTTTTAAACCTTCTCTCTTATAATAGGAGTAACCGAACAACAAAATAACAAACTCTCTATTTTATCTCTAACTCCCACTCTCTACAAAACTCAACACTCTCATCGATATACCCTCACAACTTACAGTACCCTACCCAATCGGGTCTTGCATTAACCTCGTGGGATATCACATTTTGAGACTTTATATTGGAGATCCTTTTGCCTCTCAATTGCTTAGAGATCTATAGATCTATCAAACTGAGAAAACTTCTCCTCTATTTATAGGAGATCAAAACGCGTACAGCTGTTATATGCACAATAACTTTTAATGTGCACATATTGAAAATTCAGCCTGCCGACCTTATTTGCCGAAATATGCACAGTAACTTTACTGTGCAACTTACCGACATCTTCCTTTCTTCTTTTTTTTTTATTTTATTTTAATTATTGTGCGTCCCACTATGAGTAGCGACACCACACAACAATTCCCATTTGAAGATTTGATTGAGACGGTCAATCATATCTTCACACCATTCTTTCATCCTTGCCCATACTGTTGTAAATTTTTACACAGCATCAGTCTTCAAAATATATTAGTGGAGTGACCCTTTTCATACAGTTTTGTGACATAACCATCTTCTTTTCCTTTATGTCTGACAACACTCTATCTCCATAACGAGATGACGATTCGCCATAACATTCCCGTCAGTATCACCATGTCTGCAAAATCTATGAATTCGGTTGGCATGTCACTGATTCCCGCCAAACAATTATCTTTTCTTATGAGATCTTTGATTTTCAACTTCCAGAGTGAGAAGTTACTTCCATCAAATTTCTCAAACTCAAATTTTGCTGTCATTGCTTCTATCTCGAACTACTCCAATAACTCCACTCGAACAATGAGCGAGACGTCGTAGTTTGTCCCACTATCACATACAATAAATACCCGTAAAATCACTATTCACGAAATCACTATTCATATGAATAGAAACTGTATACCAGAATAGTGTAGTATCTGTGAATAGTACCATACATGTGAATAGTGTGTCGCCTTCAACAGTGAAAAAGAGGGACAAAATTAATTGTGAAATTGAATATTACATGTTACTATTTTACTATTCACTCAAATCGCCAAACTGCAACAGTAATTCGAACGGACTGCACCAACGGATTCCTAGTAATTTTCTTATCGTCGTGGTATATTTATTTTGAAAATATATCCATGGATCTAGTGTTGCGTGAATAGTACCGGCTAGACTTGCCAATAAAATCTTGGGCTTTGATATCAATTGTTAGGATTTGCGAAAGCAGGATTAGGACCCTTTTTAGAGACACCGGATAGATCTCAAAAATATACCGCAACTGATAATTTGAGGACAAAGATAATCACACAGATTTTACGTGGAAACCCCAAACAAATCAGGGAAAACCACATGCAAGGATAGAAGAATTCCACTATGAGTATAAAATAGGAGTTACAACCACTCTCTACCTATAAGGAGAAACACCTCTCTTTTTAAACCTTCTCTCTTATAATAGGAGTAACCGAACAACAAAATAACAAACTCTCTATTTTATCTCTAGCTCCCACTCTCTACAAAACTCAACACTCTCATCGACATATCCTCACAACTTACAGTACCCTACCCAATCGGGCCTTGCGTTAACCTGGTGGGATATCACATATTTGAGACTTTATATCGGAAATCCTTTTGCCTCTCAATTGCTTAGAGATCTGGAGATCTATCAAACTCATAAAACTTCTCCTCTATTTATAGGATATCAAAACGCGTACAACTGTTATATGTACAGTAACTTTTACTATGCACATATTGAAAATTCAGCCTGCCGACCTTGTTTGCCGAAATATGCACATTAACTTTTACTGTGCAATTTACCGACATCTTCTTTTCTTCTTCTTTTTTAAATTTTATTTTAATTATTGTGGGTCCCACTATGGGTAGGACACCACACAACAAATTGTACACAAAAGAAAGAGTAAAGAAGTTCACTACAGGGAAGCAAAACCACGAAGTTACAGTCACTATCACCAGCTAAAGTTGAATTAAGTATTGTAGAGTATAGATATAGAGAAATGGTGTCTAATAAATTAAATTTGAAAGTTTGATGTTGAACTCAGCTTTTTAAAATCGTTGAACCTCTTTTGGTTGTCCAAATGCAAAAAGACAGAAATTTGGAAATTGACAGTATGCTGAATTTCACTGTCAAATATGGAAATATTGAAAAAATTAAACAAACCCATTTGGTTGAAATGAAATGATGATGCCTTCGATGGGATTTCTGTATTTATAAATCAGGGAAAACTTATACTGTCATTTATCTGCTATCAGATTTTGCCTAAAACTGCCAACTTCAGCTTCCTTTGCTTTTTGCGATTCGACAGCGATTCGGTATTGAAATATTAATAGCTGGCCTATTCTAAACCAGCGTGGGCCATCTCATCTAACTTTTAAAGCTCTTTTGAGTTTACAGGCCCAAAAGGCTTTCTTTATAATAGGCCTGGCAATGACACGTATACGTATTCATGCTTTAATACTCTTAACTAATATAGGATATTTATTTTGGAACGAAAATGTCTTTCGATTTCTTGACAAGTGACGCCGCTTTTAAATTTTTCTTAACCATGTACCATTAAATCATGAGAATATTTGCGTAGCCAAATTACAAATTGGATATTTTACGAGCATTAACTCAATCTTATCTTTTTCATTGTAAATGTTGACACAACAACCAGAAATATATACTTTTTTACACATTTTTCTTATTACATGCACAAAAGTCTTTTAATCTATTCATTCCGCATGACTCATTGTTTCAAAGCTTCACGAACATTTCATTCTGTCCCACTTGCTTCAAAATTTTATGGAGTGCTCAATGTCTTCTTTTATTATTATATATTTGTCAATGATGAACCTTCACCCAAAAAATAATTGGATTTGGAGTTGCAACCCAACTAGAAAGAGCTTATGGCCAATATGTGTAATATTTCTATTTTTTAATGGATGAATATAAAATTAAACAAGAGCTCAGAATTTGGGGCAAACATCATAAAACTATATTCCTAGACCAAAATTTCAGTTGTGCAACAGAAAATAACAACGAAGTTATAGATTGAGTTCAAACTTCGAAACTAAAAACCAGAAGATTCAGTCTAGAGCTGCATCATGATGTTTCAGAAAATTGTTATAGGAGCTAAATACCATCAAGCAAAAAATGATATATTCAGCTACTCTAAACCAGACTTCTCTTTCTAGTAAAGAAAGAAAGAAGCCACCATTTACACTACCAAACATATATCGCACAGCCAAACCGCCAAGAAAACAACACCAACAAACAGCAATTACACTGAAAATATACCAAAACAATCATCACTTATCTTTTAACAAGACAGGCAGGCACAAATTGTCAATGGAAAATACCAAAATATTCAAACTCAAACGAAAGTTTTCCTCAAGCTTTTTATTAAAGCCTTACTTCATACGCCAAAATCTGATCAAAGTTAAGAGAGAAATAAAACTAAACACTATGGCTCAGACAAGACCGACCGACCGACCAACCCTATTACTGTTGCTTAGTATTTGTAGTCCTTGACATGGAGGCTCTCTGAGGCACCCTCGCCAAGAGTAGCATCACCCTTGTATGTTCCAAGAGTAGCCTCGGAGTTGGCCTTGCACCTAACTAATAGTGCTTCCTGAGCCTTCTTCACATTCTCCTCTTTGCCAGCCCAAGCCTTGAGGGTGCTTGCCTGAAGGGCACGTCCAAACGAGAAGGATAGAGTCCATGGCTTCTTTGTTTTAAGCTTGTTCATGGCATTGAGATTGAGGGTAGCTTCCTCCTCACTCTGGCCACCAGACAAGAACACGACAGCTGGAACAGCAGCTGGCATGGTTCGCTGGAGGGCACGGACAGTGTACTCAGCAATAACATCGGGCGATACTTTTGGGGCATCTGATCCAGGGGTAACCATGTTGGGTTTCAAAAGAGTTCCCTCAAGAAGGACATGGTGGTCATTGAGAGCTTTGTAGCAAGCAGCAAGAACACGCTCTGTTACATCAGCGCACTTGTTAATGTCATGAGATCCGTCAACCAAGATCTCAGGCTCAACAATGGGAACCAAGCCGTTTTCCTGGCAGATGATGGCGTATCTGGCCAACCCATTGGCATTCTCGTTGATGGCGAGTTGAGATGGCTCGTTGGGCCCAATGTTGAGCACAGCACGCCATTTGGCAAAACGTGCACCAGCTTCGTAATACTTCTGGCAACGCTGTGCAAGCCCGTCAAGGCCCTGGGTTGTGGTCTCACCATTGGTGCCAGCAAGCACAACTGTACCTTTGTCTACCTTGATACCTGGGAGGACACCGTTTTCCTTCAAGAGTTCAGTGAAAGGCTTGCCTGAGCAAAAGAACATTGAAATCAGAAATTTGTGTCAAAGCAAATGATTTCCACAAAGAAAAACAGAAAATCAGACATGTTAGGGCCAAACAAAAAAATTAAATCATTATGAATCAGAACACATACATGAAAACGAATCAATGTGAAAATACCTGATTTAGTTTTCTGGTAGAGGGTTTCCTCAAAGAGGATCACTCCACTAAGGTATTGGAGAGCACCAGGTGCGGTGAAAAGGAGCTCACGAAGGGCTCTTCTGTTCTCTTCAACATTCTCAACATTGATGCTGGAAAGGCGCTTGCCAATTGTTCCAGTAGACTCATCAGCAGCAAGAATACCCTTTCCAGGGGTGCCAATGTAGGCAGCATTAGCAATGAGCTCATCTGAAAGAGCGAATATAACAAATCAATTCATAAACAAACCAACTCTTAGGGATCCAACCGATAATACCAGAAATAAACAAACAGTAATTAAAAAAATAAAACTTATTATACCATTGTTGGAAAAAAAATTGTCTAGATATCAAAAGTTAACATGTAAAAGAACATTCAAAACACAATGTTACTCCCAATCCACGAACACGCAAATTGATTCACAACAGTAGGACGTAGAGATTGAGAAATAAACAACAAACCTAGAATATGACGTAATCATTGTAAATACAATATAGCCTGGATTTTTCTGCACCAAAATATGACAAGAGTACCACAAACTACGCATAGCTCTTTCTCAAATGAAATACTAAACCCAATCAAATGATAAATATTGATAAAATATTTTGTACCGAACAAATAGATCCGCCAATACAAACAAAAACAACAAATCAGATTAGATCCTTCAATCAGTAAACAGAGATAGGCTCAGAATCCGATCAAATGGAAGATAAACAACTGATACCAAATTCAAATAAGGAATCGACATAAAAAGGAGTATGATCAGCAAAGTAATCATCGACTCTTACAATGAACCTCATGGGAAACAGATCGACTGAATGATTCATAATAGGCGGTAAAGACAAAGAAGAAAAACACAGATCCAAACAAATAAATTAGAAATCAAAAGAAGGAGAGAAAGGAGCAGATCATGAGAGAAGGAAAATAAGAAAAGAAATAACACCAGCATATTTGCCCCTGTAGCAAGACATGGTTGGATTCAAGGAAGACAGAGAAATGGACAGAGGGATTAGCGATAGGAAGATGGAGATGTATTGAGAGAAAGATAAGGGTTTTATACTTGCAAGAGTTATGAGTTGAAAAGGAGGCAAGGGTCGCATCGGTATTGTTAGTTTTGGCTTTTTACGCACGCGTACCACCCGCCGTTCCCTTACTTGCTGGTTTCTTCTCTCTTACTATTTTGCCCTTATCTTTTCTCTCTCTTTCTTTTTCTTGTGGTAAGGGAATATGCCCCATTATGCTCTTATTAAGATTCTAATTTGAGCACCTCTACAATCCTACATCCTATTTTTCGGAATAGGATCTTCTGTCCCCAACTATGTCCCCATCTCTGTCCCATCCAATCAGATATTACCATGTGTCATTTTGAATTAATATTTTATTAATATTTACTTTTTTAAATCATTAATGGTAATTTCTGATTGGAGGGGACAGGGATGGGGACATGGTTGGGGACAGAAGATCTGATTCCCTATTTTTCACACCAAATCCTATTTTAGATAAGGTACTCCAACTTACGTGTACACAAAATTCCGTGCACTCTCAACTTTAAAAATTATCGTATAATCATGTTTTGGAAAAGTGTATCGTATCACTTTTTCTATTCCTTTAAATCAATCTCAACCAATAATGTATATAACACACAGTTATCATATATCGAGTCAAAAAAATCGAACTAATTCTAACATGATACATGACATATTTTTATAAGAAAATCTTAAAAAATAGCCTACAAAAATATTTAATTTTCAATGTTACCATTTTCTTCATCACATACATTGTGAATCCAAACACATTTGACTTCAACAAAAAAATTAGTCACAATTCCAATTCTATGAATAAATTTGTCAAGTACCACTTGAGACAAAATAAAACATGAAAACATATTCAATCTCTATGCAAAGAAGCCTCTCTTTCTTTCTTATTCTCATTTTCAATGGAATGGGACTATGTTCCGAGTATCATTTCTACAACTGAAGTATTTATAGGACTCGGTAATCTATTATTTCCTAATGTGAGGAGCTAAAGTCTAATGAACGCTTTACGCTTGGATCCTACATACATATCACTACACGTGGTTGAATCTTGGTTTGATTTCGGGTTAGGGTTAAGAACAACAACATCAGAAGTACCCTTAAGAACAGCAATAGCTTTCTTTGTGGCACTGAACAATAAGAGGTCTCTTAGGCTTTGCATGGGAGGTAGTTTTTGAAAGGACATGAATGGAAGGGAAGAAAATGAGTTGTTTGGGAGCATTTTTTTTAATAGAAATGATGGAAACTGACATGATGGGATTCCCGATTCCTACACCAGAATGGTGGGAAGTGGGGGGATGATGCCGGCTTTGTACAAAATTGCCCTAAAACTCTTATGTTCTTTATAATCATATTTTTTAAGGATATTTAAGTAAACTTAACTTTACTTTACTTTAAAAAAAATAATTTCTTCCTCTTAAATATAATAAGTGTCAATACTTTATGAATTTATCAAATATCATACTTTAAATTTTCATCGTCTTATTTCCCCTTTTTTTGTAATTCTTACAAAATTTCCTCCTAATCAAACCCTTTAGGGCAGTAGTGGAAAGAGAGAAAGAAAGGGATTAGGCAAGGGAAGTTGAGGGAGACCCCATGAAATTAGGAGTTTATAGATTTGGAATAGAAAAAAAAATGAGAGCATATTGGGAATGAGAAAAAAGGGGAGCAAAGATGTGGGCATAACCTGGAGGAAGAAAAAAATTGGTTCTTTTTATTTTTTTCAAGTCAATTTACTCTTCAAAATTTTCAAACTCGTAACACTTCAACTACCACGTAGGATAAGGTAGTTATAAGGTACGTTTTTTAAAAATTTAGGGCTATGAAGTTGTTCTTAAATTTCAAGGGACGCGAGGTTTTTCGAGACAAATTTTAATACCTTATGATACATTAGGTGTGATTAAAATATGTTCAACATTTGTATAATTGTGTGTATCAAAAGTATTCTTACAATTCTATTTGAAAATAAGATCATGTGGAAATTTTATGTATTATACTAAGTTATTATAAATACCTAATAGGTTTGCAAATATGGATCAATAATTATTTGTTCTTAGTAACATAAATTGAAGATTTGTTATGGTATGATTAAATGTAAAGTAATAATGATTATCTTACAAAATAAATAAAGTGGTTATAGAAAATACATTTTTAAATATGCATCTATATATTTTTATTTTCATTGATCAATCTTTGAATTGTTTTTTACTTATTCCTACCTTAATTAGTTGACGCCATAAAATTACAACTATGACGATTTTATCATATTCCCTCCGGTTCCTAATAATTGTTATTCTAGAGATGAGTCATTGGTTTCTAATACTTGTTATTTTACATTTCTCATATACATTTTCCCTCAATATTTCTATAATGCTCTTATTTATGACAACCCCATGAACAAACCAATTATTTCATTAATTAATGGTGGATATGTAATTTTTATCCTTTATTAATTATTTTTTAAAATATATAAAATTCTCCAGAATGATAATTATTAAGAATCGGAGAAAGTATTAAAAATTTAATAGAAAATACTGAATCAGGCACGTCATAAACTCGTAATCCATACTATGGAAAGACGAGTTTGTTATGTTGGGGCAAGGAAACATTGGATTTAATGAAAGGGTAAGATAGTAAAGAAAATAATGAAATGGACCAGCTATGGTAAGAAAACGTGGGTAAATGGAAGTTACAACCAAACCAACGGAAATGCATCCCAACCGGAATGGGTCGGGTCAAGCCAAAGTAAGGTAATAGCGACACTCATACCGTAAAGTTAGTTCCTGGTTCAAGAGCATTTTTATAAGTTGATAAAATATAATATATTATTTATTTCGAATATGAATTATATTTTTTAAAATAAAATAATAAGAAGATGTTAAATTATATATTAAATAATTTTCTCACTATTAAAAAATTATATAATTAATGATTTAAAAATTTATTTGAATATTTATTTATTAAATATCGAATAAATAATTTCAATATTTGATTTGACATATCATACTATGAAAAAAATATAAAAAATATCTATTTTTATTTTTATATCAAGAAATATAATAAAACAGACAATCTAGTTGTTAGCTTCAACAAATGATGATTAAATATTTTTATAATTTCTTAACTATAAAAAGGTTCGAGATTGTTTCTTATACGGTCTTCAATTAGACTATATCCTTTTAACACCATTTATAACCACAATTAGTATAACTTAAAATTTTATCAAATCCCATTATCAATTTAGTTAATATATTTCTCCCTCTATTTCTTTAAGTTTAACGTTGTGGAAGGAGTATTATTTTTTCAATTGTTTGTCTTTCTCACTCTCCAATGTAAATTTCCCGTCCTTTTAATTCTATCCTTATTTATTCCCACAATTTAAAAGAAAAACAAACGTAATAATAACATTTTAAAATTCTAAAAGGATTAGCTAATTGAAGGGTTAAATAGTTATACAGTGTTAATTAGTTGTTTCTTAAATGTGAAAATGTGTAAAAGGTCAAATATGAAAAGTGGAGGTGTATAACCAAAAAAATATTATTATTATTATTATTATTATTATTATTATTATTATTATTATTATTATTATTAGGTAATGATTAAATGATAAAGTAGTATTCTTACACTTTATACTGATACCATTTTTAAAATTTTATCTAACACGAAAATGATTTAGAAAAAATTGTAAAAATCAAATTGGTAATATAAACTAATAAATAAACACCAAAAAAGTGATGATTATATTATGTATCTATGTCAAAGTTAATATGTATATTTTTTTCTGTCTTTTTTTAAGGTTATTTGTTAATATAAAATTGCATTAATTAAGATAATACAAATATATTTGTCTTTGTTGATTTTTGTTTTTTCTAAAAATAATTGAATATTTAATTACTTTTGTCATTTATAATATGCATTAAATAAGTGAAAAATGGATAAGATGTATAAATTATTATATCGAAACTTGAAAATAATAAATATTAAAAAAACAAATATCAATTAAGGGAAGGATTAAATATTACTTATCACGTAATCAATAAATTATGGTGCAAAAAAATGTCAATGGCAGCATCTAGCGTGCCTCTTGAGAATAATATTTATCACTCATCACGCCTAGCCTTTCTTCATAATAACAAATGCTAACAATAAGTCTATAATCGTTCAAGTATCTAATAATAGCAATTTAAACAATAAATTTTTTTTATTAAACATATTCTATTAACAACAAC
This sequence comes from Euphorbia corollata, assembly GCA_948277035.1. Taxonomy (NCBI): domain Eukaryota; kingdom Viridiplantae; phylum Streptophyta; class Magnoliopsida; order Malpighiales; family Euphorbiaceae; genus Euphorbia; species Euphorbia corollata. Next base: position 10,200 of record CAOJBI012303855.1, read on the forward strand.
TATATATGGCACATTAAAATTTGAGTTAGTTATTCCGTACCCGTGTTTACAATTAAAAGGCAAGTTCATTTGACTTTGAAAAAAATAGGCAAGTGATAGTTCACGTATTTTATTAAATAATTAAGAAAAAAAAAAGGAATTTCCTCATAATAAAATAAAAGAGATGGTCCGGTCCATTCAGCCGTGTCCATTACAGACACTTCAAATAAAATCAGCTGAACCTCTTTTTACTTCTCAAATTCTTGTTTTAATTTTTAAAAACATATATATCTATTCTTATAGTGATATTTACATGTTAGATATTTCTTTTAGAAATATAAATTTTTTGAAAGATGTACGATTTTTTATACTATAAAGTTGACATGAGTTAAAAAATTATTTTTTTTGTTGATTGTATTTTCCTATTTTTATATGAATACTTTTAATTCGAAATAGAACATATTATCATGTCTTATAAACTAACTTCAAATGTATAGTTTTCATGTGCTTTAAAACTTTAAATCGAGCCTTTATAATGGAAATATTTTCATGTATAATGTTTACGACATGTACTGCCACCATGGGTTGAGATTGTTTACTTAATTTGTCATATTATAGATATTTTGTGCCTTCATTCAAAATGTTAATTAATAAATTTATAGTCGTGTTATATCAAATAAAAAATGATTAATTAAGAATCACAAATTTCTACATGATAATAATCAAATGTAAAGTCAAAATTTTTATGAGCAAGACTTTTCAACAAACAATTGTGAGACGAACACATTGCCTTCGTATCTACACGTAATTTTTCCAAAACATTTATTCATTTCTTAAATTATCTAATCAAATCCACTTGTCAGTAACCTAATCAATTCACATGTATACAAAAAGTGAAGCCCCACAAATATATAAACAAAATTGAATACATATTTCTACAAAAATCGGTTGGACCCCCCAAAAATTATAGCTCCAACACATGTACATTTCTAGTAATCTTGACTAATATCCATCTGATATTTTGATCGATGCAGATAGATATGTGAAGAAATCGAGTTCCAGTATCTGTATACACGTGTAATGCAAGGGGGTGAAATAAAATTTCTCAAGATTTTCTATTGCAAAAATAATAAAAATAAAAAGCCACTTTGAACTAAGAGCGTTTAGATAGAGCCACCTTGTACAATGCAATCAGGTTTCTCAAAATGAATTTGAATGCATTCCAACACTATGCACATAATGCAAAATAACGACTTGAGAGACAACGTGGTACATCAATTGTTCATCCTGTTCATAACTTAATTTCCCATCTCTTCTGTCTGAAAATTCAACATCACCAAAGCAACATCAACTAACGAAACAACTAAATCGAAATAAGCCCTCCCCCGTTGATTCTTTGTATTACTTCACATAGCTGTTGCAGTGGGCCTGAAACAATCGATATTGCATAACCTGACCGATCTTATCATGTTACCAAAGCTGCCACGACAATCAACCAGACAATAGAAAATCAATTTTTGCATGTAATTGTTCCACAATATAGGGCGAAAAAAGTTGGCCAGCTTACCGATCAATGCTGTTCCTTGCTTTCTCCTGGTGGTCTGAGCTAGAATTCTCTTTCTCAGGCTGATCCGCGTTTTTCGTCCATTTCTCTATCCTATCGGTGCTTGCCCTTGATTTTTCTCTGTTGTCTATGCTTGACCTTGGCTTTTCATTCTGCTCCACCAATTGTCTAAATTTTTCTCTTTGATCCATGCTTGGTCTAGAAGCTTCCCTAGTATCTGTACTCTGCCGACCATTCTCCACATGATTCTTAATCAGCCCAGATACGCTTTTAAGATGTGATCTCTCTATAGCTGATATGAACTTCTTAAGATGCTTGATATATTGGGGGTAAAGTTCCAAGTCACAATGATTTCCACCCTTCACCCACAACGGCTCGTACTTCTCTTTACACATGTCCCATAATTGCTTACCGTGTGTCCAATCCACAACGTCATCAGAAGTTCCCTGCAAGAGTGGGCCAAGCACAACAACAAAATCCATATCATAAACTGATTATAATGTTCAATGCAAGCAAACTCTAACACTTTAAAGGAAAAAAAGATTGAAATTGTCAATTATATAGAGAAAAAACAGGAGCTTGTGATAAAAGCAACAAATGCATTAAACTTAAACCTAATCATAAGATACTGCAGATGCAAAAAGTGTTAGATCCACAGAGTCCGTGATGTAAAATATCAATAATGACGGAAGTTTCATCAGCTAATAAAATGATAGGACATTTATAAAGAAGAAAAGCATTTTTATCTCAAATGTATATTTTGCTACAATGTGAGAACCAATCTTGCTTAATGCTTCACTGCACACGAAAACAAAGAATTCAACATTTTGACCTCGAAGTAGATAACATAGATATCTAAAGTTGATATTAAAGTTCAATACTTCAATCAAATTATTCAATTAGATTTAGAGCAGAAATCATATATTAGTTAATAGTTATCTCCATGGTTGGCACTAGTCAGGTGAATCCAACAGTTGTAATACTAAAATGTAAACATAATGAAAGAAAGAACAGATTGGTAAGTGAGTGCTTTTCAGTTTTAATAACAAGAAGATGTTTTCCAGAACATACATGTGCAAAGTCAGGTTCATTCAAAAAGCAATATGTGGAATTTACAATGCCTGATTTCTCTGCCTCTCTCGTTTGACAAGGTAGACAGCAAAACTTTTTCGATTCGTTTGCATCTTAGAATTTACAACATTTAATTTAAAAAATGTGGGAGCTGATACATGAATTATTTTTCAGAAAGCAAAAACAAGTCATACCGAATATGCAATATTCAGTAGTTATTAGACGAAAAAATGTATTCTCACAGTCTTAGCTCATTAAGGGTACTGATTTTACAGCTCAACATGCAAACATGATTTCTTCTGCATGAGTACATCTACAACCCTAGATGGTTTGATTAAGCAACCGAGAAATGCAAAGCATCAGACGAACCCCACAGTTCATACCCGCAAGGTCTAAG
>CAOJBI012305011.1:0-12008 GCA_948277035.1 Euphorbia corollata
TATCAAATTTTGTGATACTAATTTTATAGCGGCGGAACTCAAAATAGTTAATCTTACAAAATAAAACAACAAAAATGCACCTATTTTAAAGATTATAATAATTATTGAGCGGTTAGAATAATATGCAAGAGGTATAATATATAGTTCGACAAATGCAACGTGAAATTTGAATTAATTTTTTAAATGTCTATATGCTTGCAACCAAGAGACATTCATTTCTTTTCTCATTACAATGCCACAGTTCAAATTAAAGCAACATAATACAACATGCATATTATATTTATACAATTGGTCCAAAGAATTTTGGGATAATAATATTAGCCTTTTCAATGAAAATTCTACCTCTAATTTTTGGCACTATATATGAGATGAAGATCAGACCAAATAATGTGGACAAATCTAATTGGAGTTTATCCTGTTTTTTTGCCCACTATAAAGTTATAGATTATTTTATTTTAAGTAGAAATTAACAATATAAAAAATATATCTATTTTAAAATATGTTAAAGTAAGTTGACTAAGTAGAATTTAAAAGGGTATAAGTGCTATATCTAGTAAGAAATGTCAAACTCATGGAAACCACAATAGAGATATTTATGCAATTGCCCTTAACATGCTCATTCTCTTTTCTTTTTTTTTTTTCAATAAAGGTTATAAATATTAACTAATAGATGGAATTGCCCTTAACATATTTTGGTCTGGATTAATCAATTTAAAGTTATTGCGTTAATTTTGGTCTGGATTTGAATTTCAAAATAAAACATAATATTAGATCTGTATTGTTTATGTTGAATCTAGATTCACTCAAATCCATCCTATATAAAAATATAGGATTCAAATTATAACAACGAAGCCGGATATGTGGATTTGAACCAAATCCAAAATCTATGTTTGTCCTTAATAGTTTCATGAATTTAGTATGATAATATTAGGGTGTTACTATACTCTGCCTAATTTTATTTCATGCTGCCGAATTGAAAATACTAAAATATCATTTGTTAAAAATTAAAGGGCAAACTTAAAAAAAGTAACATGTGATCTCACTCATTTTTAAAATAGGGTATGAGGATTTTTTTTTGCAAAAAATGATATTTGGTTTCAAAAAATTTATACATAGAGGATTCTCAATATTAAATTATGTCATGAAAATTTGTAATTTTATTCGTTTTTATCTGAAGTTTTATTGGATGACTAATAAAAATACAATACACGTTAGTAATAAATTTTGTAATTTTTTTGAATAGTTTAACTATTTTTTTTATGATAACAAACTTAAAAAATCATAAAAAAAGTAAAAAAATATCCAATAATTACTCAAATCATGACGTAAAATTTTAAAATAATAAGGTTAAATTATTATAATCTTGAATTGTTTAAATATTTAGCGAAACACCATTATTCTGAAACCACATTCCCTTTTTTACAAATTTTTTGAAACCACATACCCCTTTTACAAAAAAAAAAAAAATTCTTCAGACCCCTATTTTAAAAATGAGTGAAATCACATGATACTTTTTTTAAGTTTACCCAAAATTAAAATATTTTATGTCATGAGCGGACGGTAATTCCGTCCGCACCACTACACTGGCAAGTGAAATTCCCGCCCGTCTAATTGTATAGATGGTCATGTTGACTTTGATGCCAAAGTATAGTCGGGATTAGTATCCGCCTGTGCATAATTTTTTTTTATTTTTAAAATTTTTTATTAAAATTTCCTAATTTAAATTTCTAATAATTATTTATTTTAACATATTTATTCATCAATCATGAAAAACTTTAACAAAAAGTTGGGGATTTGAAGATTCAAGAGAAATGATAGTTCAAGTAAGTATTGTGAAATATACGGGTGACGTGAAATAATACCGGGATGTGTAACAATTGACTAATATTATTTAAGCATTTACACTAAGTTTTGTATTTTTGTTTCAGGTTTTTTTACAACAGAAGTTGGTAATTGGTGTGATTAGACGAATTGCCAAAGAGTTCAATTACATTGATAGCAGGCCCTATATGAGGCATAATGGGGAGTCGTAAGAAAAATGTTTAATGTTCGACTTATTGGATACATTATGGCCTAAGAGTTGGGTCCCAAACTGAGCATTTTAAGATATGATATGATTGGATACGGTATCTTTTCTCCCTATCTACCATCCCTCATGTAATACAATATTTTATTTTATTTTGAAAAAAATGATTTTCTGATTTTATTACAAATTATAAGAATTTATACTATGATAATTTTGTTTGATGTTTATTGACCGTTGAAGTTTTTCATCTTTATCTGTGAATGCATTTGATGAAAGTCAAATATATGTTTCTTTGATTTTTTGATAGTACAAAAATTAACACCTTTTAATATATAAAAAATTATTTATTAAATTTTGATTTAATAATCATTACATTTTATAATATTCAAAAAATGTAAGGTTGTGAATTCAAATTCCAAAATTAGGAAAAAAAGTGCTTATATTGTTAAAGGAAAATACATGTAAAATTAATTTAATAAGTTTATGGATTGGAAAGTGGGTGTAATTATTGTTGATAAGATTGAGTGTTTTGGGCATTTGGTGTAACTAGATGCACATGCATGGTTTCATTTCATCTTAGCTTCAAAACCAACATAATTTATTTTTGTACTTTGTTTAAATACTTTTTGCGGCTTTTCTTTCTCATTTTTCTTTTTAATTTAATGTAATTGTATAAAATTATATTTCTATTTCGTTTTACTGCAAATAATTAACTATCAAAGCCTCATTATGTCTCGAAAGTTTTAAGAAAATTACTTATAATTAAATATGTCATTTATTCACCAATTCATTATGTTGATATGCATCACACATATCTATTTCGAAAAGGTGAATGCAATCACTTTTGACCCTAGTTGTCAAACGTTATTGTGAATTCTCAGAAAAATTTATTGTGATCATTATACTAGGTGAAATGATTAACTTGCTTTTAAAGTCATCTAAATATTCTATTATGTATTAATTATCCTCTATCACATATCCACCTTGGTCACATATGACGCATAGCAAACTAAAAATTGTCGCGTTAACAATAAAGAGTAACTGGTGTACTTTGATCAAGTTTATTTGGAATCATTAAAAAACTTTACACATATAGTATAATATATCTATACAAGTCAGGATAAAAATGTGGAGGAAGAACAAATTCAGAAGAGCTAGGTTTGAAAGGAAACTTTGACTGAAGAGAAATAAATCACAAAGTGACTTTTATCGACTAAATAAGTTTTCTAGAGAAACAAATAGTCTTAAAGCTTCTGTACATTTTTGACAACTCTAAGAATCAAAGCACAAGGAAATTAAGGTTACTATAATACTGCACTTCCACCAACAATATATTTACATATAAAATATTTGATAAAATGGTTATATGTTCGTCGAAAACAAGCAGCTGATTGACTCACTGACGACCAACGGATTAAAACAAAATGAATAATAATCAACTTTTAGCAATCGAATGACAGTGTTGTAAAACTAACGGCGACAAGATCATATAAGCACTAATACAAGGCTCTACCAAACCAACTCAGAGCTTTCCAATACTCACCACCTCATATGGAGGAGAAAAAAGAACACCAACTATCACCCAATCTGGAATTCCTTATTATGAACGATAATGCACCTTTGAATAATTAAACATATTTATCAAAAAAAATAAAAAACTAAACATATGAATTATTTAATTACTGGAACAATTTTTTTTTTATCATTGTTGTTCAATAGAATTTACAGTAAATAGTTATTGTATATTAAATTAATTTAATATAACATATTAATAGTTTCATACAAGTGTTAGTTACCGAGGGCGCTGCATTTAATTAAAGAAGCGTGATAGAGATTGAATGGTTAAAAAATTTCAAGAAGAAAACAAAGTAAAATTAATTAAATTTTGAATAAAATCAAGCTTATAAAAGAAGAAAAATGGAATTTGATATGGAAATTAAGGAGTGTGGGTGTAGCACCTTTAAAAGACAAGGTGCGTGCTCTAAATTCAAAACGTGAGGGACTTTCGGTCATATAATATATTCAATTCTATTCCCATAAAAAGAAATGTAACAATAATTAAATATTTAGTTATAATCGAATAGCAGTTTCCGTAACAGAATTACAATTTACAGCAATTAATTAACTCTTTCAACATTTCGATAAATGTTTATCCTAGTAGTACATGAGTTGTTGCGAATATTAAATTTACATATATAAGTAAAATTTATGGTCTTTGAAATGGGCGAATCTTTCCATATTCTTCAATTAAATTTTAATATGCAATAATGTTTGCAGAAGAGGAGAATGAAGAATAACAAAAAAATACCAAATACGAAGTAGATAAAACAATTATTTTGTTGAGGGCTTTATTCCATATTTACACTATAAGCATATCCAATACTGGCCGGAGGTAATATTTGCATAAATTGTCATGATAATTTTAATTTGTCGGTAAAATTTGTCTGCGATTATTTAAAAGTGGTCAAATTAAGTTAAAGTTTACCCTCAAAAATAAAAATTGTCGCCCTTGCACGCGTTTGTTGCTAAAAAGATATAAAGTGTTATTAATATGTTTGTTTGTTTCAATAATATGAACTTTAAAATTGTTAGTGTGCATTTATAACAAATTTTAATATAAATTTGTTTACATTAACTCATGAAAGTTTTATAAATACTTTGTTTTGCATTTATAAAAAATATTGACCTTCAACCATAGTTTTGTGCCACAAATGATTATACGTGACGCTGTATCTAAAACATTTTGTTCGTTTAATATTTGAAATTGAAATCTCTTTAAAAAAATATTGAATACGTTGATGAATAATTATTTTTACAAACTAAAATAATGAACTCTTTATGATATGGGTATCAAATTAACCCTTACCCCTACATATAACAATCATTGTTCCTAAAGGATCTAGTAAGAATCCCTCAAATCTTTGAAATTGATGAATTTTTCACTAACTTACAACTAACTTTTCTGGTTAACTTTGTATATTGCATATACAATATGTAGTGGAAGTCATAGTCCGTAGTGACCACTTACCCACTAATTCATAAATATACACACAAGACGGGTTCTGAAAAGGGCCCTAAGCGAAGTAAGAAATTATGATTTATTTAATTAAAAATATTTACTAAAATTTAAATATATTATAATAAAATTTGATTGATTTTGATGAAATTTTCTTTTGGACAACATCATCAGTAGAACTTTTGATCTAATTTCTAACAAAACGTTATATATACAAAACAATAAAATAAAAATATATGAGCCCTTTTAATTATGGGTCATAGGCACCCGCTTTCTTTGTCTACGCTCAGATTCGGCCATGCGCACACACCAATATATTGCATGTATATTATGACAATTAATTATACAAGTTCGTTTTCTTTTATAATGAGGAAGGTAGATATCGAAAGGTCTATAATGGTTATAAGGACATGATTGGTTCAGTTTTGCAGCTGCGGTTATTGTTCACAGTTTTTTATGATATATTTATTAATATTGTTGAAAACTTTTTTGCATGAAAAACAATAGAAAAATAGTTGGTTAATAAGTTGTAATGAAATTAATTAAGAGTATATTTGATTTAATTGTTATTGTTGATAATTGCGATTGTTATGGTGATAATTATTTTTTATTGTTGATAATATTTTCCTCCGTGAAATAGCGAAATTCTGTCATAAACAAATATTCGAAATTGCAATCCGATGTGAAAAACACAAAAAAAAGTGATTGCTGAATTGATTTGCTAGTTTTCACTCAAATTAATGTTTGATATCAAAAAATAACTGAAATGATGTCCGCAAATCAAATCAAATCCAAGCCAGCTAGTTTTGAATTTGAAATCAGCTTAAGTCCCTATTATACAGGAGCAATAATATTGTAGTTAAACATTTTTCCAAAAAATATGATGGGTCATATATTATTTTTTTTCTCACGTGGAGACTTAATTAGGGATGATGGATTGCAGAGAGTAAGGGTGGATATGTTGGGTTTATTTTGGAAAATGGACAAAAGAATTGATTTGAACAATTGGGCATGCCATCACGCATGTATATTATGTTTTTATAACACGGTTTAAATAAGGTCTATGTGACTTATCTATGTGCCTAATGCTATTTTTTTGTAGGATTACTTTTGCAAATTGGACACATTTGTATCGTAAGCTTCTATTGTACTTACCATCACTATATACAAGTACAAAATGACCCATGATTCATATAGGGACAAATTAGACTAAATTAATAAATCTTTTTTCATAGAAAAACTTGAATTTTTTTAACTCTAAATGAGTCAAATCATATAAAAATATTCATCTCAGAATATATGGTTATGAGAGATAACTGTATAGAATATTGTTTATTCATGTTAGCTTATAAAATTAAACTTTAAAGTCAATTATTTTCAGATGATATATCAAAGTGTTTAATTCAAGATAAATGATTCAAAGTTTTAAGTTAAAATCATCAAAATTGATTCTTTTTTTTTTTGTTAAATACGCAAATATTAAAATTTTATTGATAAAATGATTCAAGTTTTAAGCTTAAAATTATCAAAATTGATTCTTTTTTTTTTGTTAAATACGCAAATATTAAAATTTTATTGATAAACATATTTAAATAACTTGGTCAAAAATAATTTAAATTAATATATATATTAGCAAATACTCAAAAGTTTTTTTCATATAAAGTTTTATTATATATTTTCTTCAAAAAAAAAGTTTTATTATATATCATAAAGACATATAATATAATACCATCTTGTCATTGCTACCAAGCCTATAGGTTGGCAATAATGGTTCAGTATGCCTGAGTGGACTAAACTTCAAGCTTCACCAAGTGGATTTTTAGAACTTTGACAATATCAGTATCAAACAACAGTTCTTTATAATTGATTCACGCTACTTTTAGATGTTTCGGAGACAATAAAATCTTCAACAACAACAAATAGTTATTACAGCAAGTTCAATGATTCTTCATTTTGAAGAATTCTCTAAAATAAAGAATGGATATCGGGAATGGTTAAGTCCAACCATTCCTAATATGATATATCCCCAAAATGTTATTTCCAAATATGGGAAATTGATTTCTTCCTCATGTTGGGGAACGAATTAAAATAATATTACTTTTTCACTTTTTTTTTGTTTTTAATTTTTTTTTTTGTTATTTTTTAGTTTAATAATAAAATATTATTATTTTAAAGTGAATTTAAATAAGGGAATGAAAAATAGGTAAATAGTTAAAAAAACTTCATAAATCTTGAAAAATGGGGTTTGAGAAATGAAAAATAAGAAAAGGTTGGACTTGCTATTAGTGACAATCAATATACAGTATATCAATAATCGGAACACATAGTAATAACTATACCAAACAAAGTATAAATACATGAGATGAAATGATCCCTAACTATTACTAAATACATTGACAAGTTTATCATCCAATGAAGAATTTGAATTTCATTGCTATAAAGAAAACGTACGAGAAAAGTTAATGTATTAGTAACGGAAAAATTTTGTTGCTAAATCTACTATTTCTTATATCAAGAATTTAACCATTTGCTAAAAAAAAAAAGAGAATTTAATAACAATTTTCATCTGAAGATGCTATTTTACCCAAAAATAATGAAGAAAAAAACTGAAAAATAAAGCAAACCAACAAATTCAAATAAGCTGGGTAACTTTTCTGTACTTCTATAAATACCCCACCACTATTTCTCCCCACCTAAATCATCTCCTCAATACTCTTTCTACTGTCTTTAATTAGTTCATTCCCCCCATTATTATTACATCCTTAACTTCTCCAATCTCTGCGCTGCAAACCAATTAAAAAACATGGCCACAACAGGAAAATCCCCAAACTATCCGACCATGCCAGAGGTATCTTATTGTATTCATATTTCCATTTTCCATACTGTGTTTTTATTTACCCCTAAGACCATATAATATCTATCACTCAATGATTGCCAGGTTGTCGAAGAACTCAAGAAAATAACAGACATAAGCTTTCCTATATTAGCCATGAGTCTTGTTGGTTACCTTAAAAACATGATCTTAGTTGTTTGCATGGGGAGATTAGGCAGTCTTGAACTCGCCGGAGGTGCCTTGGCCATTGGATTTACCAACATCACCGGCTACTCTGTCCTTTCCGGGTTGGCCTTAGGCATGGAGCCCATTTGTAGCCAGGCTTTCGGTTCCAAAAACTATAAGGTTCCTATGTTAACTCTACGGAGAACTATTGTAATGTTGCTTCTTGTTTCGATACCAATTTCGTTGCTTTGGATGAACTTCGAACCTCTCTTGCTTACTCTTCACCAAGACCCTCGAATCACTAGACTTGCTAGCTTGTACTGCCGTTTTTCAATCCCGGATCTTGTTGCTAACAGTTTGTTTCATCCGATTAAAATTTATTTACGTAGCAAAGGAACGACTTGGCCGTTGATGTGGTGCAGTTTGGCGTCGATTTTACTTCATGTTCCTATCACAATCTTCCTCTCTTTTACCCTTCACCTCGGGGTACCCGGGATTGCCATGTCTGCTTCCATAGCAAATTTCAACACTCTCATTCTCCTCATATGTTACATTTTATATTCCACCCCTCTAGATGTTGGCACAAACCCCGACGAGACCCATTCAGACATTTTATTGAACACTTCAACACCAGCCAGAAAGGAATGGGGGATTTTACTTAGGCTCGCTGTACCGAGTTGTATAGGAGTGTGCTTAGAATGGTGGTGGTACGAATTCATGACAATCCTATCCGGCTACTCACCTAAACCTCGTATCACCCTCGCCACATCAGCAATAGTTATCCAAACAACATCACTCATGTACACACTACCCACAGCGCTAAGCGCTGCAGTGTCCACAAGAGTAGGAAATGAGCTAGGAGCGACCAGGCCGAAGAAGGCGCGTCTAGCTGCAGGAGTCGCGATAGGGGTAGCCCTAATTGGCTCGGTTTTCGGGCTATTATTGACAACAATAGGGAGAGAAAAATGGGGGAGAGTATTCACAAAAGATGAAGAAGTAATTAAACTAAGCATGATAGTACTACCAATAATAGGATTATGTGAAGTAGCGAATTGCCCACAGACAACAAGTTGTGGGATATTAAGGGGAAGTGCCAGGCCCAATATAGGGGCAGGGGTCAACTTTTATGCATTTTACTTGGTGGGTGCACCAGTGGCTATAGTGTTAGGCTTTGTTTGGGAACTAGGGTTCGTGGGTCTATGTTATGGACTATTAGCGGCTCAAATTGCATGTGTGGTCTCAATTTTAATGGTGGTTTATAATACTGATTGGGAAAGAGAAGCATTAAAGGCTGCACACTTGGTGGGCGAGGCTGATGCTTTATTACCACATGTAGCTGACCAAACAGCCAAATTTGAAGATGGACAAGAAGTTGGGTTTATTGTTAAAGATTTATGTTAAGGTTATAGTTTATACGTCATTTTGAAGATATATAAATATATGTTGTATATATAGACAAAAAATTTCCTTCTAGTCCTTAATCTTTTTGTTTTTTATTCAATATATTTTTTTGTTTCGCGCATCGGGTTACATGCAAACTCACTACTTATATGTTGGCTTTGCATGAACTTTGCCGTCTCAAACTTCTCTTGTAAAGGATGGTAAAAGGTTTTCTCTTAGAAGTCAGTTAGTTGGGATCGTGTGTAAACTATTTTTCCTAATGAGTTAGTCCACACCATTTTACTTAGATCAAAATTTAAAAAAATTATATTCCAACAAAAAATGCAATTTTTTACATTATTAAAAAAGAAAGAATACTTTTAACTGAATAAGGTAATAAGTTTTAGTTCATTGTCCCTCTTTTTCATTTTTTATTTTTTAAAAAGTATGTGAAAAATATATTTTTTTAAAAAACACGTGATAAGTAGTTTTCGGACAACAGAAAGCAGCATGCTGTATGATCATAATTGATTGATGAATCGGTGTGTCAAATTGAAAAGGTTATGATTTATTTTGTAATTTAAAAAGGATTATAAGGTCCTAAGGATGGTTTGATTTTGTTTCTAAAAATATAAAGGAACGAGAGCTGGCTTTTATGGCATTTAAGAAAACGTACGGCCTTGAAAGGACATTATTTCAAACCATATTATCTTCATTATTTCAGCACATAGTTTTATTTTTAATATACATACATTATCTTGTACCATATATACATTATCTTATTCCGATTAATAATTGAATATAAATAATACATAATATTTCTTCAAAAAAATTACACATTATCTTATTAATTTGTCTTCTATAATTTTTGTTCTCTATAAGGTCATTATGATGACCTCCTTTTATATAAATATAAACTAGAAAATTATGATATTCCATTTTGGGTAACAATTATTCATTCGTGATTATAATTCTTTTTCTTTATCAAAATTTTATTGGTCCTCATAATATTATAATAAATGTTTGTTGAACTACTGTATATCAAAAGTAAAGTATCAATAATATATAGGGCGATGATATATTTCGTCTCTTTTAATACTTACGTGCCCATAGTTGCTAACTTGTTCTTCATATTTATTTATTATATATTTTATTTATCACTCATTTTTAGATTTATTGTCCCAAAATTATTTATATGCCATTTTTATTTATTTATTTATTAAGAAATTGGTACTTCATCGAAATAATCTTATATAAAAATTAAAATATTTATAAAATCAATCAGTTAATATAATAAAAAATATAAGTCAAAATAATTAAGGAATGAATTTTAACAAATAATTACATAAAGTGAGGCTAATAACCTAAATGATAAATAATGATTTTCCGACAACGTGGTGTAGACAAATACAATATGGTAAACAACTAGTTACACTTTTATTAGTTGTGCCGGAGCCTAAAAACATTATGGTTACGTTAAATGTTGCCGTAATTGGATAAAAGTCATCTATCATTATCATTCGATGGTTCACTAAACACATATTGCCATTCCATTTCATATGATGATAAATGGAGGCAATCCCATCAACGAGTAATGGAGTATATGGATGTTGATGATTAAAAACTTCGTTTGCAGTTATGTTTCTTATTGCACTCGTTGTTAATCTTTTTCTTTGTGAAATAATTAGGATTGATGCAAGCATATAAAATCCACGATTGCGTGATCGAGTACATTAACTACTCGTTAAAATTTGTCCACAAAGACAAAAAATTTCAATGGAATCTGAAAGAGTAAATAAACTCAGTATTGAGATTGTATATTCGGATAAAACTGATTACAAAGATTGAGTGCTTATCTATACTAGATTACAGCAAAAATATCTAGCTAACTGAATGAATGTGAGCTAGTGAAGTTGTAACACACTTTGACGCCAATCTTATATTTATTAGAATCCCACATATTCCTGAAATCCAATTTACCATTTAAATTTTTTATGTTTGATTATCAAATATATTAACAGATGTAATAAATAGAAATTATCCAGGTACTAACAAACCCGGAAAATAACATTTATATATAATAGATGAACAACATTGTTTAATAGATTTGTATTTTTTAATTAGTTTTATATTTATTTTTAGTTAAATAAAATATATTGTTTATTTATTTTAAAATCAAATATAGTTTATTTTTTATTTATAAAAGACATTTTTAATAATCTTAAAATATGATATAATTCTTCATATTAATTAGTAAAAAAACAAAAGAAGCATATAAAATTAAATTAATATGGAAATTGGATTGTCCACTTCAACAGTGTATGTAAGAGTAGACCTTTTCATCGGGCGGGCTGGGCCGGGTTTGACGGGCTTTTCACTAAAAACATCAACCCAAGCCTATACTTTAGAACTTAGCTTACAAGGTCATTCCCAAGCCCGGCCCAAGCCCATAAACATTTATTTTTTCATAAATTTCATTATTAAATTAAATAGAAAAAAATAAAATACGTAAAATATATTTAAATTTTACTTATAATTATATCGTTTAATTAAAATCTTTAATATTTGATAATATTTATTGTAGTTAA
>CAOJBI012306722.1:0-11189 GCA_948277035.1 Euphorbia corollata
GCCATATTCCACAGGAAACATATTCACGATAATTGATTAATTAATTAATTAATTTCCAACATAATAATATTACATTTCTTTCTATTAATTACATTTGATGGTTTTATTGTTAGGTATTTAAATAGGTTAATTTCAAGAAAACATTACTTTGTTTTTTTTATCAGTTACCACATTTAATTGTAAAACAATACTTTGTTTATTGTTAGGTGTTTAAAGTGGTTAATTTCAAGAAAACATTACTTTGTTTTTTTATCAGTTAAGACATCTAATAATAAATTCAATAAAAATTATTTTGTGAAAATAAATTATAATTAACTGATCTTATTATTATTCCAACTGAAAATTTTGGTATTTATTTCAATTACTGTTGTTGTTATTTTCTCAACTACTCTTCATCTACTTGCTAGACAATAAGACAAGACATGTTATAATTAGCTGATAAATCTAGACCGTCAAAAGTGAAAACTGCATCGTGACCGTTGGTTGGACCATCCATTATTGGTTTGTTTGATCCATGCACTTCGGAAGAGCTACACAAGAAAAAAAAATTTCAGTATACAATATATTCCAATTGTACTCCACGCAGATCTTGCATTTTAAATATATTGAAATTCCAATAATACAAGAAGTCAAACATGTTATAATAAAAAGTTATATAAAAAACCATTTAATAGCATATATGTAATATCAAACGATATAATAGTTGGGATGTCGGACCCTTTTCTTCATGCGTTCCAAACCTTTATTAAAAAAAAAAACGATATAATAGTAGCTTTTATGAATGGTTATTGCTGGCAAAATTTGGTGCTGGTAATGGAAGTTAATTTGTTTGAATTACCTTTAATAATATATATCCCATATTGTTGGCTGATTTCATTTTTTCAAAATTCAGGTTAGGTGTATGACCACCAGCTGTGAAAAATCATTTAAATTGATTATAATATGTATTAAATATCACAGTTATCTCACTGGGCCAAACTGCAAATATATATAGATATAAAGGGTCACTCACATTTATTCAATGTTGTAATAAATAATAACAAATATTTTGTTGTCACGGAAAAATTCAATAGTATATATATATAGAAAAGGAATTCAATAGTATATGTATTTGTCAGATGGAACAACTGATAATAGATGTACAAACCACTTTACCATTTAATTCCAAGTAATAGTACTAGTATATAGCCTAATCAAAACCCTAATGCTAAATAAATTAATCTTCTTAACTTCCAATTACTCCAAACAAATGAATACATGGTATTTCACTTGATAAGTAGATACTATACTAATATTTATTTTCCTTCGTTTTTTCAGGATGAACCCATCTCTATATATTCTATCTATATATGTATATAAGAGAAAAATAATTATAAGCCACGTTTTTTTTATAAACATACTAGTGTTTTAAAAAGTGTTAGGCGTATGTTAGTCAGGCAGCTGGAACCTTTATAAGCCTGTGCGAAGATTAATCGAAGCCTAGGCGAGGATCAGGCGCCAGTTGACAGGTCTAGTTGCTAGTTGGTGTCAGACGACGACCCTTAAAATAGCGCCTAGGGGGGTCTAAGCGGATCTAGACGGAGATTATAAAAACAGTGAAAAATACTCCATTTTTTAAAATAAAAAATTGACTCATTTAGGCTTTCATTAAATATAAAGAAAAATCTCCAACCCATCCCGGATGTGACTCCAACCTCAGACCTCTAGAGTCCACAACTTCCGCCCTAACCATTAAGTCAAGACTTCAGCAGAAAAAATACATCATTCATTTCATGATATATTTCGTTTTTATTTGTAAGTTTATCAATAATAAAGCTATATATTAATCAAGGAAGTAAAAATACTAATATCCTTCTTACTAACAAGATTAGCGAACTCTTCATTTTTTTTATCATTTACAATGATAAAGTAAATAATGATAACAACGCGAAAATGGTGCGTCATTATTTTAAAATTATGAAACACTAATTATATTGAAATCTTTTGAAAAACATTTCCGCTGATAAATACAATTAAATAAATACAATTAATTAAATAAATACTAGGATTTTAAATAAATAAATCCTAGTATCTGACATTATTTTTGGTGATTATATGAGCTTACATGAGTAATTAAAAGGTCTATTTGTACAATTGCAAGAAGAAGAAGAAGAAGAAAGATAGTTAAGAGTTAAAATGAGTTTTTGAATCTTATACCTATAGTTGAACATTTTAGTTTTTACAGTTAATGGATTCCGAAATCTAGAGAAAGGAGATGCAAGGTCAAAGTATATATTGTTTCATTGTTATCCCAATTTTCAAGTGTTACAATTTATTCCTTAAAGTTAGTAAAATTGATATGGTTTATCCATTCAATGTCACGTGTCAGTTTTTATTAAAGAGAGAAAATTTAAAAAAAAAACATATTTGAAAAGTCAAACCAATCAGATTATAACAGTTAACATTAGATGGCAAATGTATTACTTTTGTCAACTAATAAGATGTCACGCATAAAACTTGAAAGTGACACGTAATTTTTTATACCATTTTGGGATATGTATATATCTCGTCAATATTAAGTTTTTTTTTTATATTTCTGGTAATAATAATAATAATAATAAAAGTAGGTAGAAAAGGGTCACCTCCTGCTATCATATCCTCTCGTGCTTAAACCTAAAAGGTCGCTCTTACTTCAATTTTCAACTACAATTGCAGCCTAAAATTAAAGAATTATTCACTTCTTTATTTATTTTTATCAAATAAAACAAAGTGAAATGCCAAAAAACGTTTTTCATACATGCATATCATTAATCGCTAATTTGTTTCATGAAATAGAATAGAAGATAAATAATATTCTTTAAAGAATTCTTATTTTATTTTGTTTTATTCCATATATTTTATGAATTAAATTCCAATTTCACATTACCGGTTTGACATGGGTCAAGTAAAGACACAGCAATAAAAGTTGATAAAAGGAATGGAGGAAAAAGATAAAATAATAGGCTTTTTTTGAAAGAAAAAAAAATAATAGGTTTAATGCATCCAAAAAATCTCCCTAAATTTTCAAAGTAACATTTACATATCTAACTTTTAAAAAATGCATCACCTTATTTCTTAAATATCACGTGTCAGTTTCTGATTGTAGAGAAACATGATCAATTACAGAAATCATAGTCATTTTTAAAATTCAACAGGGTAACAAATTTTTTGAGATAACATGAGATAACAGATTTTTTGAGATAACATGGACTTCTCTTAATACATTAAACATATATATGGAATAGGTACAAGGAGACAAAAGAATTTTACTGTATATATTATTCATATAGTACAAAATAAACATGTTCATTGGTCATATATCTATCCGCCCAAGTCCGCTTAAGGTTTTGAAGCTTGCTTTTTATATAGTGATATGGGATTAATTTAATCCCCTTAAAATTCGAAGGCTTCGTTTGGTAGACGGAATGACTATTTCGTAAAATAGGAGAAACACGAATAAAAAAAGGTTAGAAATGATATAAAGTATGAGCGTATAATTCGTAGACAAATGAAATAATTATTCCTAACTAACATACATCTCATGGAATATCTATTCGTCCCTGAGAGAAGGAATAGTTATTCCATAAGATGTATGATAACTAAGAATAGTTATTCCATCCGTTCTCGGATTCTATGCATATATTCTACATTTTTCATTCATTTTTCTTATATTTCACAAAATAGCGATTACGTCAACCAAACAAGACAGAAGTTTTATGATTGTATATTACTTTTTGTATAAATACAACTCGAAGAATAAAAATTTTACTATTATATTTTTATATATTATATTTAGGGTCAAATATATCAACACCTCCTTAACTTGGCATCAAAAGCCGGACATCACCCCGAATTTTCAAAAGTTCCATTCAATTCCTTGAACTTGGCAAAAATGCATCAATTTGTCCCCCTTAATGTCACGTATCAACTTCTGTGGTCGGATTGAGAAAAATTAGATATGACATCTTTGAAAAGTAAAACAAATTAGATTTTGACACATAACATTAAGGGGGCTAAGTGATTTATTTTTACCAAGTTGAAGGTAAAATCTGATATTTGAGGTGACATCTGCCAAATTAATGTGATAATGGAACATTTGATCTTATATTTAATAATTGTTTTGGACTTTCGTATTAACCTATAAAACTTGAAGGTAAAACTTTAAATAAATTTAAAAATTTAAATTATGAGACATATTTGCATAGAATATAGTGTTTTGTTAATTTTCAGTCCACCCAGGAAATGTTAAAAAAAAAAATTTACCCAAACCCAAAGATTTAAAGTGCGGATCTTACAAGATATCGATTGATATTTACAGTAAAAACTCCAACCAATTTCAACCCAATCCGTCCAGACCAATATGTCTAGTATTTAATTGAGGTATTTTTATTTTCAGTGGCACTGAATTATTTCCTTCTTTAAATTTTTATTAATTTTTTTAAAGAAAATGAATATTATGATTGATATTAGTCGGTTGAAGTATATATTGACTAATTATGAGTAAAAAAAAAATAGGTTTAATACATTAAGAGGTACTTCAAGTTATCCCAAAAAACCTCATGCCCCCTTGAACTTTCAAAGTGATCCCGTAACTACCTCAACTTTGAAAAAGTGCACCACTTGACTCCCTGAAAATTTAGAAAAATTTAGAAAAATGACATTTTTGAAAAGTCAAACCAACCAGAAATTGACATGTGGCATTCAGGTAGTAAAATGGTGCACTTTTTGAAAGTTGGGGTAGCTACGGGGTCACTTTGAAAGTTCAGGGAGGCAGCGGGTTTTTAGGGACAACTTGAGGTACCTCTCGATGCATTAAGCCAAAAAACTACATACATCAAACAAAAAATCTTATCATCATCAGAATTCAGAATAATAGAACCCATCATATTAAAAGCATGTGAACAGAAGGAAAAACATAACAAAAAAAAAAAAATAAACAAAACGCTGTAATAATAAATTTTTATTATTGCTTTCTCCTGATAGAAAACTACTATTTGTAAGATATGGCTAAACACTGCAGTAAAATGCTACAAACCCGGTAACATGATAGCATTGCGTTATTGTTTGATATTCGATCAATCTCCGGCAGCAGTGTGCAGCATACTAATTGTACACCGTTACGGCAATTTAATAGGCCAAATATATTAGGAATCCTCTAAACTTATCCCTTAACACTCATTTACCTCTTGAATTTATGAGAAGTGCATAACGTAATGTTACATTTTAGCTTTTAGTTTGTTTGACTGATCAAAGATTAATTTTTTCTCCTTCCAATTAGAAGCTGACATGTGGCATTAATGAGGCAAAATGATACACTTTGCAATAGTAGATTAATAGGTCTATTTGAAACTTTTAAAAATTCAGAAATAAATGAACGTTTAGAGACAAGTTCACGGAATTCCACCTACTTGTACAATAATTGAAGTCCAGTGGTTCTTTCTGTCGTAGCTATAAACTTGAATGAATGATCCATTATAAGTTGAGGAGAAAGAAAAAAGTATAGTTGGGTAAACAACAACCAACTGTCTGTATTAATGTTTACGGGGTTTCTCTATTCATATTCATTTAATTGTGGGTTTTAATTAGTCAGGCAGTACTTGTAATTTACTTTTTTTTGCATGAATATGATAAAGACAACTACTAAGTAAAAAGTTTTTAAATGTACATTTAACAAATGATACATACTTTTAAATGAAATCTCTATCAGTGACTGTCATGTAATCAGGGCCCATAAACCAGCGGAGTTGGGTTTGATATTGTACATATTCACTTGCTTAATATTTCATGGTCTAATACATGCTTTGCCCCCTTAACTTATCAACTTTTCATTTTTGTCATCCTCAACTTTGAAAAGTCTCCACTAAACTTGGAAAAAAAGCAACCGACTACCCCCACCCCCCCCCCTCGTGCCACGTGTCGCATTCTGGTTGGATAAAAAATCTGACATATTTGAAAAGTCAAACCAACCAAAATGTGATACGTGGCACGAGGGGGTTGTTGAGTGCGTTTTTGCCAAGTTTGAGGGGTTAACGAAGACTTTTCAAAATTGAGGACGGTAAAATTTAAAAATTACCAAGTTAAGAGGACAAAACATGTATTTGATTATTAGTCACGCACCGTCTATTGATATAATAATAAATAAGTGAAAAAGAATAACTTATATTTCACAAATAAAATATTGTCAGTCTAGTCAATGTTTTTGAGTGGGGTTCCAATTTAAACAATAAAAAGTAAAAATAAAAATGTGTAAATATAAATATACCACATTCATTTCCTTTGGGTTTAATTAACTTTTACCACTTGAATTTGTCCTATTGATGATGGTCTTGCTAACCCAAATTTCAGTCCTACCAAATTGAAAAAACATTTACATAAATACGCTAAATTAAAAAAAAACATTTTAAGTTGATTTTTTTTGTCAATCTTTTATTTACTTTATAAATATTTCATAAATCAAAGCATTAAATCCTAGAAGATTCATCCTAAAAGATTTTGAAAAGTAATTCGATTTACTGTACTTTGTCAAGGAATCGGTTACTCTTTCTTTGTGCATGTTTGTTTGAATATCATAACAAGTTCTAGGCTAAATGCATTTTCTACTCTTGTCTTTGTGCATGTTTGTTTGAATTATCATAATAAGGTTTAGGTTAAATACATTAATTTCACCCGCTTAAACTTGGTACAAATTAGCTATCATCCCCTTAAACTTTTAAAGTTCTTCTCAACTCCCTGAACCTGATAAAAAATGTATTAGTTTATCTCCAAAACTTGTCAAAAGATAAAAAAGTGTATTAGTTTATCTCCTGAACTTGTCAAAAGTGTATTCTTGCCTCCCTGAATGTCATTTGTCATGTTTTGAATGGAATTAAAATGACATATTTGAAATGTTAAACATACCAGGACTTGAAACATGTCATTCAGGGACAAACCAATACACTCTTACCAAATTGAGTGAGCCGAGAGAAACTTCCAAAAATTGAAGGAAGCACTACCGATAAATATGCATTTGACTTGAGTTTTAAAGAAAATATGTTGTCTTTCCACATTTATTCCCATGATTATACCCTTGATAACCAATGCTTTGTGTATGTACTTTTTTATTTAAACCTATAATTTAAATAACTCATTTGTTCTTAAAACTATATTTGGTAAATTTTTCCAAAATTTTCCACTAAAATATCAGTAATAGCTTTGTTCTCTTATTGTTAAATTTATATGTATTATACAACAAACACACTTATTCCTATTTTCAATTAAATGAAACTAAATCTAAATAAAAGCATTGACACTCACTCGATAACGAAGTATATTCTTGAATGCATAAAGATAAAAATTCCATTGCATAATTATACTTGGGATATGTACTGTAAATCTACTAATTTGAACCGTAAAACGTGCTTTGATGGGGGCGGTGGAGTAGGTGTTAGTGATGTGGGGGCATCCGTAGGCAATCATTGCTTTATAGAAGGTTGAATAAATGGAAGGCATACGAATAAAGAAGAGACATGCACAACGTAAACATCAGCTTATAAATCATAACAAAGAAACTCTAATCTCAATCCAATGAAGTGGGAAGGTATAAAACATACTAAACCAAATGATACATATGTATTTCTCAAATTTAAGAAGTCGCAACATTTTTCTTCAGTACTGAAGTAAGGATATTAGGTTTATAGTATGACATTTAGACAAGTTGAGGGACACTGAAGCATGTTTTTCGGTTCGGTGTATTGGCGTTGCTGCTGGTTAGCAAAACCCACGAATTTTCAGAAAACAAAAATAAGAAAGAAATGTGGTTCACATGCAAAGAAAACAAAGCAAGAAGCTTGTGAATAAGATAGAGTGAATCATGTGTAATTTTCAGGCAGTGCAGTGATATGATTTAGATGGCAAAAGTGGGAGTTTCTTTTGATGGATGGCCACAGAGACTTCTATTCCTAACTTCTATATGCAATCTATCACTATCAAATTCCACTACATATGAAAATGGCCAATACAACCCATATTATATATAAAGCCCTTCACAGATCTTCCACTCTTTCTTTTATCTCCGATTTATTTCAATTCATTTTAGTTATAATAAGTTTATGTCATAATTACTTTGTTGGATTTTAAGTTCTAACAAGTTAAGTTCATTTTCAGTTTAATTCGGATAAATTCAGCTTTTTGGTAACTATAGGTAAACATTACCCCATTTGATATATGTAATAATACAGTTGAATTCCATTTGGATTTTCTATTAACTCACATACATTTCCATTCAAAATAAAGACACAAAATTTAACATACATCTACGTAGGGTTCAAAGTGGGGCTTAATGGAGCGGGGAACGTATTTCCCATCCCTATCCCAATTAATGTTTTCGGGGGAAAAATGCTCCATATCCCCATTAAGGTTCGTGGAACTTTTTTCCCCATTACTCAATCGGGGATTCCCCAATTCCTCAATTAAAATGTAAAAATTTCAAATTTTCATGAAACAAAATTTAATTTACATCATTAATACCTTGAAAAAAGAAAATCAAACTAAGCTTTTCTTTCAATAATACTTGATGAATAATATATAAAAATTTAATCCGATCCATAGCATAAGAAACTTAAGGAAACAAATACTAAATATTAAATTAAAAAATGCTTTTTTTAATCATCAAAGTAAAACATAAAATAAAATAAATTTTTTTTACTCAGATACAAAAGAAATTTAGAATTATAAAATTAACATATTTAATAAACATTTATATTTATGAGTACAAGTTATATTAATTACATGATAACGTAAATGTTTTTATTAAATAATTTACATTACCATATTATTAACGTAAAATATAACAAATAATTTGATTTTTAAGTAATATTCATATAATGTTAGGGGATTTCCAGTGTTACTTATCGGGATCAAAGATTAATCGAGTTGGGGAATGCTACTCTCATCCCCATCCTTATTAAGGATTAGAAGATTAAAAAACATCCACACCATCTCTTAAGGATTCTTGTCGGGAAATCCCAGTTCCATGGATGCAGATCCCCATCAGATTGGGGATTTCCAACACCATTTTCAACCCTGAATCAAAGAGAGGGACAAATAATGTCAGAGGAACCAAAAATGTCATTTTGCCATTATTCAATTAAAAATATAACATTAAAAAAAATAGATTGTTATTAGATAACAAAAAGGGTCATTATATCACAAGGAATTAACGGTTCTTCTTTTTTTTCATAAGGCTATCTAGATGTGTATATGTGATATAATTTTTGTAGTAATACTTGTGACAATGTCACATGCAAGTAACTCTCAACCACTTAACATCACCACTGCTACTAATAACCTTCCTTTTCTAATATATTTCTTTTCCCTTCTTATTCTTCATTTTTTTGTTCTTATTAGAAAAAAAAAAGAACACTATTGTTGTGTCATTATGTTGTTGTGGACTAGTGTAGAGAATATAACTAATATAAAATTAACGATACAGTTAATTTAAATTTATTAGTAGACAGGTCTGTAATTCCTCTCGTCTAATATCTTGTTGCCTATTCAAGCTCATGATCGATGGATTATACGTTAGGAGCATGTTGCTACTCCTAAGTCAGAAAAATTCAAACACGGGCTTAGAAGTCGTATGGAAATACTATGAATCAAATAATCTGAATTAAAACATGCAAATGAACTTTTTAAAATGTTCATATATTTGAAAGCATCAAGCATGTGATGCAAGTCTACCTACATCCATGCTTTTTGGCTTTCTTGTTTTGTATATAAATATTCGGCCCCATTTCATTTTCTCCATTTTCTTATCTTATTTTTCTTATCTTATTGCCACTTTTCATGTTTCTATTGGGAGTTCATGACATATACAAAAAAAAAAAAATTTAGAAAATAAATTTCCATTTTTGTTTTTCCTTTCTCAAAAAGCATTCTTTCTTTAATTCTCCCGTGAAAATTCCTATTTCTTCAAGTCCAACTAAAATGCTTTATAAATTTATTTATTTTTATTTCAGTTCAGTTCAGTTTTATTCAATTTTACTATATTTAGAATTCGGTTCATTCGGTGCAAATTATTCAAAACAAGTCTATAACAAATAAACATGATCAAAGTGATTCATGTAAATGGACTTTAACTCTGTTAAGAGTAAGGCTTGAAAATGAAATAAATTCATTATATATATATATATATGTTGATAAAGAAGAATTTATACTTTTTTTCCTAAATAATTTTGTTGATAAAGGAGAATTTAGCTTGTTGATTGAAAGGGAAAGTGGTAGGCAAATGCAGGAAATGATGGGCATATATTCCCACTTCACAAGTTAGTGCCTATCCACTCTACTCCAAATTCGTGCAACTCTACCCTTTCACTATTTCATGTCTTCCAAAATTATTTGTATATCAAACCAATTATTTAATTTGTTGAAAAAAAAATCTTTCGAATTCATTAAAACAAAAAATCTATAAACTATTAAAGACCCTTTAATCGTGTTTTCCAAACCTACGACAACTGTGTTTCAAAGAGTTCGTATCATAATTTTTCGGAAGCAACAATTTTAGGTCTAGAAATACTATTTAAAGTGAATGTAGCATGTTTCTTAGAATTTTCTTACTTAATTGAAATCAAACTTCATTGAGCCATTTATTTTCTGAATAAATAATTTTTTAATTAATAAAAACTATTTTAAATTAAATATAATTAATCAAACTTATGATTAAGGGAAATAAAGTAGAAATTAAATTTTAAATTTTTATGGAAATTGATTCCATTGGTTTTGTCCCCACATCTCACTTTCTATGCTTGTGTTCGAACAAGAAATGGCTACTATTTCCTAAGAATCTTCTTTCTGAGTTATATACGAATTGGACAATATATATGTAAGTGGAAAATCTGTGGTGCCTAACATTTTGGAGGTTATAATTTTATTTTTTGTGTTTATAATTCACAAATATTCTCCATGGCATCAAATTAATTTATATATTATATATATAAATATTTAACTGTTTCAAATGAGTCAAAAATGAAAAATGACATTTCAAGCCGCGATGGGGACCTTTGGGAACCAAAATCGTGGACCATTTCATCATGAAACTCAAAATAGTGCATACCAATTTTTTATTTTTATTTTTTGGTAATATAGTGCATACCAATTTAAATGGCTATTAATTGTTGGTGAGAATATGAAAAAAA
>CAOJBI012308384.1:0-16107 GCA_948277035.1 Euphorbia corollata
ATCGGATCATGGAAAGATTAAGCAAATGTAAGATCTAAAGTTTGGTAAAGGGAATCAGCGCCCCCACATCAAGAACTCGAGAACCAACAACAGAACTGATTAAGCGATTTAGAATGTAGTCACCACAATAAGATCATTTAAACTTTGTTCAAACAGGATATTGAGCAAAAGGAAAAGAGCATAAAGCACAAGCAACGACTATTGTCAAATGTACTGAAACATTCAGCAACTTGGTCATATGAAAAACATACTAATTTAAAAACCCATATAGTAGCCTTCAAAAAAGAAATCGAACACAGTGAAGCAAGAGTTAAGAGATTCCATCAAATTCCTGTTGTGAACATCTTTTTACTATAAACCTTTTAATCCTACATTCCCAAAATATTGAACATACAATGGAATCCTGCAAGGCATTAGCAGTTAGAACAATGCAAACCAAAACAGAACCTATGTGGATCCGAGTCTCCGGTATGGCATTTTAAAAAATTTAGGATACGGGGACACCGTCCTAGTATTGGACACAGGTACGGGGATACGGCAAAAATTTAAAAATAAAGTAAAATCTCCAATAAACTGTAAACAGGTAACAAAATTCAAAACCATAGCATATTGTTTAGAGAAGATGAGATGAAATAAAAAAACTTGCATAACCATTAATTTATATACGAGTTACATGAGGGAAAGGAAGAATCGGAGTCAAATGAATAGATAAATAAAAGAGAAAACTAGGCAAAGGCAAAGTCGAAGTGTTCGAGTTTACCCTAAATTCTATTTAAAATTAATTTGTATTTCCAGCAGTAACTTTATTAAGTTAAACAGCTGTTTTTTAGTATTTCATACTGGCATAAACGCCTAACATAAAAGGCTAAAAAGTAACCCTACCCTACTGAATAACTTTTTCATTATCTTCTCCAGTTCACGTCTGTTTTTATACTGAGCTGTAGAAGACCACCATTGACGAGTTCCAAGTCTTCCGTACCCATCCTCATTCTGGCGTACCAGACACATATCCGGCACCGGTATACCGATGAGCCAGAGAAAACTAAAGGTCCGAATAGCATAGAACAGAACCATAAAAAGTAAAGGCAGAAACTCATACCCTGTGGTCGGTTGCTTTAAGTTTTGGCAGTAATCGGTCTAGCATCTCAAGCTTCCCACAAAGCCTAATAATCGGCGGTAGAAAATGTTTAGGTAATTGATTATCAACCTACAGAAGGTCACAATAGGCTTAGATTGGAAGTGGTAAATGACGTCAAGGAAAGAAATGAAGTGAAACCAGAGACTCATAATTCAGAATCAATAAACAAAAATCTGACTTATATGGTAATAATTTTTCAGAAGACAAGATTCAAGCGACGGCAAGTTAACAAAGAAAAAAAACATGCCTCGTCCGAATGAAGCTGACTAAGGTATGGATGGTTGCAGATATTCCGAAGCTCCATGACTGAATTGTGCACTGATCGAGCCTGCAAAAATCAATTGCCAGAGGTCAGAGTTACAGACATGCATAAAACCTGTTGTGTAGATCATGCTTGTAAAAAGTATGTTGATCAAAGTGAGAACAAGATTCAGTGTTACTTTTGGGTTTCCAATAGCGCCAAGATTTTCTTCTACCCTCTTCATCAAAAGTTTCTGATAAGCAGAAGCATCACACCTTATAAGCCTCTCAATCTTTTCAGGAAGTTCGTTCTCTACCTGCCACAGGAAATTGAGGATGCAATATAGTGAATAAAAGTATCTCCTAAAACCAAATGTTTATAACAGTAAAATTGGCAGGTAAAAAACCCTCAAAATAATGCCTGAATCGTGAATAAGTTACCTCAGTTGCACAATAATGTAAACATACATACAAATCTATATTAAAAGCGTGACACAATCAATAATAAAAGAACCTTGTGTTTCAGCCTCCGAAGAACAAATGGTCGAAGGACTTGATGAAGGCGATTTATTATAAGCAAATTCTCTTCTTCAGATAGTAATGCCTGTACAATTTAATTGGAACAGGACAGATTCATTATCATACAATGAATTAAACAAGAAACGACATTAGCTATAGATGAATAGCAAAAAAGGCTTACTTCATCAGCTGAATTGTCACCATTACCCTGAAATGGTTTGTTGAACCATTGGCCGAAATCCTCAGAAGAATTAAATATGTTTGGCAACAAAAAGTTTAGCAGAGCCCACAATTCCTCAAGATTGTTCTGTAAAATGACAGATATGTAACACTAAAATCTCCACAGAATTTGAACCAAAAACATGTGGTAAATAATCATACAAGACTGAAGCAAGCATACAAGATTCTAGGACGAATCTTTCTGAAGAAAGCGAGAATGGCGTGAATCAAAGAGGGATAAATTTAGTTCCAGATGTCCAATAAATCAGGTGGATTTATTGAATCCTTTCAAATGTTTATCTATGGTGGACGTAGATCCAGTGCAAAATGAATGTTATCCAAATTGAGCATATTAAACAGAGCTTTGGACAAGCATATGTAAGGCATATGTCTAACCCATTGGGATCTTTAACTAATTATGATCAATGCATGTCTTTAAAATAATTGGACATCTAGAGCCAAGATAGCTGGATTCAAATCAGATGAGAACATTTTTCTTTACACTAAAAAGTAGGAAATGAAAAATAACTAAGACAGACAGATTGCGGAATTAGATCGGTCACCTGCAAAGGTGTTCCAGTTAATAGTAATCTATGCGCACTCTGATAGTGTTTCAAGTCAGCATTCAGCTTGCAAGAAGCATTCTTTATGCGATGGCCTTCATCAATTATGATATAATGCCAATGAATTTTACTTAGTTTTGGTCTGTCATGCTTGTTCATTAGATATTCATATGTCGTCAAGAGGACATTGAATTTCTGTTGCATAATCTTTTCCCTGAAATCCAAAGGAGTCATGCTTAAATTGTTACAATTAATCAAAAGCAAATGCAAGTAGGATCGTGAGATCTGCCATTACTTAAATAGTTTGCGTCTCTCTTCTGGGGGCCCAGAATAAACAATTTTATGGATACTAGGGGCCCAGAAATTGATTTCTGTCTCCCATCCTGGTAAAACTGAAGAAGGCACAACCACCAAGAAAGGACCTCTATCATTCTTGGTTTCCATCAAGTAACAGATCAGAGATATAACCTAGCAAAAGAGAGAAAAAAAAGACTGCATCAATTAATCCTGCATTAATAGTTAAGATTGTAAGAAGTTTTTTTTTACTTCACCTAAACGTGAAAAATTTTGGATAAAAACAAAGACTATGAAATAGATTGAAGAAATAAGAAGTTATTAACATGTTCAAATCAAACCCATACCTGAACAGTTTTTCCAAGACCCATTTCATCGGCAAGGATTCCATTCAGATGATTGTTGTATAATGAAACCAACCACCTCAGTCCATTCATCTGATACCTAAAGGTCAAAGATGCAATTTACAGAAATTTAAAAAGCTAAACACCAATTGCGTGTTCAAAAATAAATCAGCGGCAATCACTCAACTGAAAATAACAAAAGAATATTAAACAAACTTGGAAAAAAATAAGCGCCCTCAGGCAGCGACTATAAGATTCAAGGTGCATAGACTGTAACAATACAAAATTGCAATATACTCACTCTCTTAATTTTCCACCATGAAGACAAGTTGGCTGCTCAGCAATGCTCTCTTTTATGCTGCAAGGCAATTAATTGCTAAGTTTTTGCAATTGTATATAACAACAAGAGCCAAGAGATATAGCATTTTAAGAGCAAACATAGAGACAGAAATAAGATAAGAGGCTTTCACTGCCACACATTCCACATGAATTATGTGTGATTGTTTCGCCCCATTAATAACATATTAAAAAAGAAACCAAAAAGCAACAAAACTCTTTTAGTTTTAACTGCTCAGCTTGCTCAAAAAATACTCTTAAAATAGAAGAGAATAACAGAAGCCGAGAAGGCAATAAGACCACTGACATCCTACAGAGAATCGAATGAGAAGATTTCAAATCTTTATGGGAATCAATAAACACATAGTAGTACCTATGAGCCATCAGGTAGTATTTCTCATTGCTCTCCAAATAATGCTGCAAAGTAATTTAACAAGAATGAATTTAGCATAAAAAATCAAAAGTGTAGTCAAAAAAGCACAAAATATACAAGCTTGCCTTCGCTTGGTCACTTTCATCTTCATTTTCTAAGAAATTTTCGTTCTTCTCAACTGAAGTTGTGGTATGTGTCTCATCCATATCATTTTCAAACTGGCTTGCCACAGACTTTGCCTCTTGTAACTTGGATCCCAACTTTTGAAGATATTTTTCTGTCTCCTTCAACAATTGCTTAACACGGTCTGACTTTGCATCCTGAGAAATAAATCAACTCAATTTATTATAAAACAAAAGTAAATGCACATGGATAATCTTAACAAAAACTAACCTGCACCATTCGCAGATACCCTTCTACATCATTGATCTTTAACAAATTGATCTTCTCACGCTGAATTCTGTCAATCTTCTCACGATGGATACGCTCCTTCCGTTTATGGAACTCCTTAACATATTTATTGAAACCCTTCCAGCGTTCTCTCTTCAACTTGAACGCCTCATCCAGTCTTTCCCTAATGTCGAGGTTAGCAAGACGTTTATAATGAGCATCAAACTGTGTATAATTCAGTCCTTCAGGCACATCATATGTGCAAATGAAATTAAAAAAAACATATATATTCAAATAGCTTTTGGGCAGGTAATGCTAGTGTAAGTTTGTTCATGAGAACGAAAGACAGAAGCATTGGAGAAATACATACTTGTGAACTTCTATCTCAGCAAAGAAGTCCTTCTGCCTCTCACGGATCCTCTTTTGTCGCTCTTCTTTCATTTTGAACTCAAATTTTTCAAGTTGCTTTAACCTTCTACCATGTTTATGCTTCTTGTATGATTTCAATCGATCCATATCAGATGCAATTGGCTTAAAAAAATCGTTCAGCAAATCGCTGTTCACATTTAACAAATAGCGGTATTAAGAAAAAGAAACAGTATCAAGATACGGTGATTTACATCCGTAAGAGATAAAGTGAGACATTTTTAAAGACAAAATAATCAAATTACAGCACAAAAAAAAACATATACCTCCTTAGACGGCGTTGTAGCTCCAATAGCTGAAGCTTTTTCAATTCTATGACACTTTTGGTTTTTGCTGATATGTCTTCAGATGAGTTTACAGTTTCCTGTGTGCAGGGTAGGTAATAATGTCAATGCAATGCCAATTTTGGATAAAATCAACAATCTTCATCATTGTATCTTGCATGGCATAATAAGAACACCATGTAGAGTAAGGGGCACAATTTTCATCACACATCACACAAGAAGAAAATATAAATGGAAAGATACCCAGAAATCAATAGCATTCCAACACACATGAAAATCAACTAGGACCATATAGCTAGATGAATTCAATATCAATCATTTTCATGACAATTACTAAAGCTTTTTCCTCTGAAAACTACGTGACCTCATAATTTTCCCTTGAACTAGTTTTCTCCAACAAAGATCCTAGATTAACCCAATTACCAGATCTTAGAAAATTAAATTTTTTACCACTAGCTGAGAATTAACATTTCACGAATCACAAGTACAGCACTTGATCAAATTTTGAACCAAAAATATGAGCAGAAACCAACCTAGAAATGAAGAAATAAGGGATGTACTCTTAATTGGTGGAGACAGAAAAAAGAGTATTTATACATTGCTAATTTGGTATAGAACAAAAAAGCCTCAAACGATAAAGTAGAACCCTCATAACAGACCTTTAACTTATAAAAACAACTTGAGATCTTTTGTCTTGTTTTTTGCTGTTTTTGAATCCATTTCTTCTCAGCAAAGAGTCTTTTCTTCTGATGAACCATAATCCACTTTTCTGACATTGTATACTTCGGTGGAGGTGCAGAATCAGTAGACGCTGGCTTGTCTTCATCATCTTGATCTGTTGCAAAAAGAGCATCATTTTTAATGATCCATTAACAAGGACAGTATTGAACCATTGATGAAGACATTAGTGTTTCATCAAGTACACATCTTCTATCAGTTTCAGGAAAAAAACAGACAGCGGCCCAACCCTCCACCAGATCCCGCAAAAAGTGTGAGCCTTGTGCACCAGTTTAGCACTTTATTGACAATCATACATTGTCCACATAAATGAAGAGAAAACATTATCGACAGGCTGTGTACCTGAAACATTGCTGTTCGCAAGACTTTGAAACTGAGCAGGAACGCTATCTTTTCGGTCAAGCACCGAATCATGCTGGATGGCAGAGGAATATTGGGATACCCTGGGAACTAAACTATTGCCAACTCCATTCCAGCTAATTGGTTCGGGGTTCACCGGATTATTAATGCTTACCATAGATGCAGATAGGTCAATCCTGCTTGCTTGCAGATGTGCGTTTGCCATGCTCTCTACCGGATTATTAGGCCCTACTCCGCCTCTAGCTGAATCAAGCTGATACATTGCAGCAGTGAACAATGCTTGTGATTCCACCTTTTCCTGGCTCTGCACATCAGCCTCTAGTTTTCTATTGGAAAAAAGTTGTTTCCTTTCATCTGAGAGTACCGGGCGATCAACAGGTGGGCCATTCTTGTCCTCCATTACACTTGATTTCTCTGGTTCTTTTGACGAGTAATTGCCATCCAAGAATTTACCTTTAGATAAGGCACCTGCTGGAACTCCGTCACTATCCTTTGCATTATTCAGCTGGCCAAAAGGCATTGCAACCTCAGCGATACCAGGTTGTTCATGAGAAGATTGTGCATTTCCTTTCAGATCAGTCAGATCTCTGCGAGGACCATCTGAATTACCACCTGTTGATTACCAATAAAAGAACATAAACTGAGAATAGCAACAACAACAGCAACAGCAAACTATAAACCCCATATGGATCATGCTGAGGCTAAGCTCACAACTACACCGACCTGACGTCTCATTCCACAGCTCAGGCTACCACAAGTAAACTATGCTATACACCAATTCCGCAAAATACAAGCCCTTAATAAAAATAGGTAACCTAATATGAACACCCAGCCCAGTATCAAATTTAATAATATCTTACCATCTTTCTGGAAGATATTACCAAGTGCTAATTCGAGATGAAGTTTCTTTGGCACCAAACCATTTCTGCAAGCAATCATTCAGAACCCATCACAAAGAAAGTACAGCGGAGACCAAATGTTTGTCAATGCAACAGTTCCCAAAACCAAAAGAATAAGGAGATACTGAGAGAGTACTACTTCTCACCTGAATGCAAGAAAGACAAGGCACTGGGCTCTGAGCTGTTTTAATTGTTGATCATTGAAAGGATTGCCAGACTGAGTAACAAGAGACTTTCCCGTATCTCTGGGAGTGGCTGCTATAACCATTGCCACATCAGAATTACTATTTGTACGGCTAGCCTGGTGATCCAAGACCAAAAGTTAGCAAAACTTAACACTTAAGAGTATGAAAAAAGGAGATGTTGCACATAGATCAGAACACGACATGATCAAGATTACCAACAAAACCATGATGGGACATATATGACCTGGAAAGACGATGTTATATAAAAATATCCAAATTGAGTTCTCAGTAATATCAAAAACATTAATATCGATAACTTAGCAAGTATTGTTTACTTTAATATAAGACAACCCTTCCATCTCTTTGTTTATATGTCGTTGAGTTTTCCTCAACCTCCTTATTAACTTCCCAGAGGAGGGATAAGAAAAAAGTTCTTCAGGTAAATTATGGATATGAAAAACATTAACAATATTGTGTGTACAAGGTGGTGCTATAATCCCTCAACAAGGTATAACTAATGTTAATTACACAATACTATCCAAAGCAACATCCATACACAGCAAAGGTGATCACTAGCTGTCAGGTATTGAGAGTAGCCATTAGTCTACTAGCAGTTCAGTTTAAATGAGCTTGTAATTCTAGAAGATAGGCAGTTATTCCTAAGGCAGTAGCCATTTAGCTCAGTAAATATAGTTAGTTTTGTTATTTGTCCTCATTGACAGCAAGGCATAGTTTGTTACAACTTACGAGATTTAGTATAAATACTGAATCGTTAAGCATGTAGGATCGTAATGAATGAAATCTGAATGAAATCAGAATATTTATCAATCTCTATCTTCTGCTATTCTCTCTTCCTTACACTCTAAATCTAATCTCTCTTTCAATCTTAACTATCTCTCTTCTCTTCTAATTCTACCTCTGTTTCTTATAATTCTAGGCTGGTCAGATTCACGAACATGACACTAACCTATGACAGAGCCCTTAAACTAACGCAACCTTGTCGCACTGTCAAAGTTGGAGTACTAATTAACAATCTCAACAGGATAAAATCCAACTAGGTAGGTCGCAAGACTGATCATTAAACATTAAAAAAGGTAAAGATGAAAAATATGTTGCAGAAAACAACATAGACAGCGCATGAGAATAAAAAAAAGTGAAGCAGGAAAAAAAATTGATCTCGTTAGATGGATCTAACAGCATGAAATAAGAACTAAAAGAAATACCCCCAACATATTCTATAAGCAATAACCACAAGAACATCGTAGAGTCCAACATCATTCATAAAGCATCAAGACGGAAAAACTAGTCTGTCACAGATATAGAAACTAAATGAAGCCTGCAACTATTTTGCAAGGTCAGTATCAAGAGAAGCCAGGTAAGGGACAGGAGAAAAAGACAGTTACCTGAATAGTTTTGTTTCCTTCTGCTAAAATATTTGAATTTCCCCCATCATTTTCCAAAACCATTCCAGAGGGAAGAGATACTCGCACGTCATCCACTTGGTTCATTAGCATGTTGTGGGCTTCAACAGTTTTGTCAGTAGAATTGGCTACAGAAACACTAGTTGATCCGTACTTCTGATATTCAGAGCCACCAAGTTGAATTTGACCTGAGAATCCCAGCTCCCCCATTGGGTACGAACTAGAATTTACTGGTAACCCTCCATGAGCCTTGCTAATATGACCTAAAATCAACAATACACTAGTATGATCGCTACAGCCGAGAACAAGAAATCTAACCAAGGGAGGTTTTAGTCTTAGAAATCCAAAAATAGATATTTGTGATGCTACTAATCCTTGTAGAACATATAACAAAACATACTGAAGGTAACATATATCTCCTAATGGTTTACTTCTTATTCCTGACACCAACTCTAGCTCTAGAAAAACTGGAGAACCCAAATTTTACACAAATTAGAAAATCATGCATGCAGTTCTAAGAAAGCAAAATTTTATAAACAAAAAATCAATGCTTACCAACTACAAGAGTTGAAGCTGCTGACTGCTGCAATTGAATTTCTGCCGCGATATTACTAGACAAAGAATTAGAAGAAACCCTAGATACTTGAGATCTTTCAAGGGGCATTGTTGTTTTATTATGATTCCATGCATCATTGGAAGAAAAAATTTCTTGAGCAAATTGTAAGGAACCACCTTGATGCCCTGGAGTTCCAAGGGCAGAGGAACTTTCTAGCAGGCCACCACTAGGAACCATATTAAAGCTTGTATTTTCACCAACTCTGGCTGGAAAACCCCCAGGAGAATCTGTCTTATTCGTTTTAGCCTTTCGCTGATTAACTACAGAACTGTGAGCATCTAGTTGCTGGGAGTTATCTAAATGAGGATCAAAGGGACCACTCGAGTCACCTCTCTTCCTTTTAGCTGCTGCGGCTTTTTTATTATCTTTTTGAGTCACTCCCCTTTCTTGGGATTGAGAATTGGCAGATCTTGTGTCCAAACTAGAAGGACTTTCATGATCAAAAGACTGACTGCTCCTGTGTGTTCCAGATCCTTGATAATAATCATGTCCTGCGCCACTAGGACCAACAGGAGGCCTGCCAGAAGCAAATGGGTCACTTTTGGATAATTCATTTTCAGCCAATCCCACTTTAGAATCTTTTGCAACTCCAACTGCTTGGGAAGATCCTGCATATCATTTTCCCATTTTACCTATAATTAACAAAGTGTATACTGTACAGCATGTGGTATTGATATTATTTATTTAAAAGGCAATAGTGCCAACTAAAGTTTCTACTATGTCACTGAGTACCTGCTGAGTCAACCATTTGACTTCCACCAGTCAAAGGAAGGCGGGATGACATCAATGCCTCAATATCAAGACCATGTTGGTTAATGACAGTTTCCATGGCCCTTAAAATAGAAGATAAAAGTTCGAATAAATCAGCTACAGAAAACATCATTCCAGGCACGCAGAAAATGAATTAAAACACAACTTATTCAAAGTATTCTGGATATCCTACAGTAGGTTATGAAATGAGTTTACATGAAATATAGTTCAAATTACCAAACATGCACTACACAGTACATCCACAAAACTTAAAAACATACATTTCACAGCTTCTACCCCATTTTTATGAAACTTATCAAAATGCAGTCATATATTTAATGTCTCGATGTTGACACACAGAAACTTGTCAGGCCAACTCAAGAAAGAAACCAAAATGCATCTTGAACTAGGGGACACTGGAAGTTAGGTAAATCACCAATATTAACAGGAATCAAGCATTTTCACGAAAGGTTATCACTATCTTCAAATCCCAATTACAAAAACTGCCATAGCAAACACGAGCAGAGTGAAAAAACACCCTTTATCAGTTATTACTTACACAAACACAAGTACAACAAAAAACACTTGTGTTCTTTCAGACTCAGCGACCATTTAACTGCTTATATGAAGTACTTGGTCGCCTCAACAATTTTTCACAGGCATAACATATATGAGTATCTAACCACAAAAAGAGTCTATAAAAGAAAACTCATAACTAGCATAAATTCACCTTGATATTACTTGATACGGCATTGAATGCTCCTTGCCACTTGTTCTCATGTGTTGCAATATCTAGATCAGATAAAACAAGTTTAAGTGTAG
This sequence comes from Euphorbia corollata, assembly GCA_948277035.1. NCBI lineage: Eukaryota > Viridiplantae > Streptophyta > Magnoliopsida > Malpighiales > Euphorbiaceae > Euphorbia > Euphorbia corollata. Next base: position 10,918 of record CAOJBI012308384.1, read on the forward strand.
AGTGTACACAAAAATAGATTTAGTTATTGGACACATACAAAGAAAGTACAGATTTATAAACAAAATCAGAATATGCGCAACGATAAAGACTATAAATTAAGAAAAAGTAAAAAACAAAGAACTCACAACATAGAGTTTTGTAGCCAACTTAGCTGGCTCATCTTTGGAATCTTGAATGAGCTTCTGCAAAAACTTAGCAGCCTCAAACTCAACATTTTGTGAAGGTTGTGAAGATGCCATCTCATATCACCTGCAAAATATACATAATGGAAGAGTAATTTAATACAAAAAATAATTAAGTCTACTATTATACCCTCCGTCCCAGATATAGCATTCCCTCTAAGTATCAACATTCAAGAACACCTTTTAATACAAAAGAATTCTCACTCAAGCTGAAACTGATAACCTGACATCATAACAATCAAAGCCATTTAACATGTGTACGATCAAAACAATTTAACACTCCTATCAATGAAGCAATTAACCTAAGCTTAGTTTAATAAATAAAAACAGTAAAACGAATAAATTCCTAATAAATCATCAAAATTAAAAAGGAAATACATAAATATAAAAATACGTGAAGATCGGCAAGGTTATCAAAGTATGTACATGATACATAACTGTCTAATTAAATTTCAACCTGCAGCAGCAGCAGCAAACACGAAAAAAGAAAATCCCGTACGTACAAATACAGTTCAGGAATTAACTCAACAATACCTTCATATAAGTTAAACATCAAATTCTTACCAAGAAAACTCTATGAAATATGCAAATTCATCTTGGATGCATAACTTACGCAACTATCTAAGAAAAAGTTCCGAGAAAAACATTATCGAGGGGGGAAATGAGAAGAGAGTAGCTTAAATAGATAAAACGACTACCTGACCGGAGATCTGGCCAGGAAACTTCGAAGTTCTTTCTCCAGTAATTGAGCTTTCACATGCACAGAGAGTTGCTTTGCTTGCTTCCCCCGATTGTAACCCTCGCAATGAAATTGTGTTTCCTCCGGCTAAAGAATAACCAGTTTCAATGCCTCGACTCGGCGTATTTTAACCGGCACGTGTAGGATATTTTCATCATTTCTGCGTTTCTTTGAATTACTAAAGCACCCTTGTATTTTTCAGGTTAATATACCAAAATGCTCTTAACATTGTCGGGAAATTTAGAATTTGCCCCTGAAATTTTAAAATGTTCTATTATGACCATATAGTTCCCCTTTAGTGCATTGTTAACCTTAATTTATAAAATTCAAGCACCTTTAAGACGATTTTTGGAATATGATATAAGACATGCTTCTTTAATTGTAAAGAAATTTATTTAATTTTGTTGTTTATCTATATTATTATTACTCTGAAATTGTTCGAACTTTGTTTGTATGAAAGATTTAGATCGTATTTCACAAATGACGAAATTATTCCTAAAGATACCAAAGGCCAAAATGAACAATAATCAAAATGGATTATTGGTCCTATTGCCCTATTAGTACAAGATTTATTATTTTGTACTTGTTGGTGGACCAATAACCAGAATGAACAATTCGGTCATAATGGATAATATGGTCCTAATGATTTCTAACTTAATCAAAATGAATAATATGAACCTAATGGTTTTGGATTTATCCAAAATGGACAATTTGGTCCAAATGGGCTCGGACTAAATATAAATGGATGTTTGAATTCTAAGATCGTTTTGCCTAAGGGTCACAAGACATCAGGTTCATATCTTGTAACGAAACCAGAATGAGAGATTGATATAGTCGAAACACCGTTAGATGTTAGTCTACATCTATTCAAGAATAAAGGTGAATGCGTAGACCAAGTGGAATATGCAAGAGTTATAAGCAGTCTAATGTACCTTACAAGTTGTACAAAGCCTGATATTGCTTATACTGTAGTAATCTTGATAAAAGTCATTGGAAAACTATCATGAGAATACTAGGGTATTTGCGATATAATGGTAATAATGGAATGCACTATGCGAGAGAAATTGTTATACTATAACATATTCTGATGCTAGTTAGATAGCTGACATCAACAATTCTAAAGGTACAAGTGAGTACGTGTTCACTCTAGAGGAGGAGCCGTGTAATAGAAATCCTCAAGGCAAACGATTATAACTTTTTCCACAACGGAAGCTGAGTTTGTGGCCTTTGATTAAACGGGAGAAGAAGCTGAATAGCTACGTAACTTCTAAGAGGATATTCCTGAATGGCATAAGCATGTGCCCGCAATTTGTATTTATTGTGATAAACCAACAGGAATTTTTGGATCGGAAAATATTGTGTATAATGGAAAGTTGAGACACAAGCGCCATCAACATAATATCGTCAAACAACTGATCTTAACAAGAGTTATCTCTATTGATTTTTGTATGATCAAATGATAACTTAATGGATATGCTAACCAAAGGGTTAAACAGAAATCAAGTTGAAAAGACATATGAGGAATGCGCCTAAAGCATATGAATATTTAAGGTGCTATGTGAAGGAAAACCCGACCATGTTTGATTGAAGATCCCAAAATCTTAGTTCAATGGGACAACCTATTACATAGACCTTGTGAGGTCATTGTTGGGGTAACCCCGTGTTCGATCCTATGATGTAAACATTGACAAAATGAATTAAGGGTAAGCAATGTACTTTTAATGATTTTTTGTGCATAAATGTTTAAGCAAAAGAGATCATCTATGTAAGAGTAAAGTGCGGTCGCTTCAAAAGAAACTAATGGAGCTTGGTTATCTTAAACTCTTGCAAAACCAAGAGATGTTCATGACCATAACGAACATAACCATGAGAACGAAAATCGAAATTAGTATTTGTATGAAGTATATCATCATATACATAAACATTCGAATAATTCAAAGACATCGTGTTTGCTTGTCAAATAGTACAGTAAATATACTTTCACCAGGGAAGGTTGAAGGCTTATATATTATTTTACAAGTGAGCAGCTATTATTGTGAGTTGATCATTTTTTGGTGTTAAGTAATTATGGACCGCTCCACCAGCTGGTCTTTTCGGTGTTTAGCAATTGTGGATTGCTCCACCATCTTGCCTAATTTTTCTAGCATTATTAGGCATTGAAGAGTGAATGATGGGTAAATCAGATTTGCAGTATTTTCTCTTCTTCCGTAACTTAAGTTAGTCCTATGATGATAGTATTTTATACTCAATTGAGTTCGCCATAACGTTTGTTGTTGCAATCTGGGATATAAATTTTTATACAGAAGGAAATCGACTTGAGACTCAACAAAACCATCTCGTTTAAACAACGGTTGAAAGTTAAGCATATTCTATTATTTATTATTCATTACTATGTAGTTCAAGTTACAAATTATCCCATTACCTTGATTATTTTATTTTGGTTTATTTACGTAATATATTATTTATTATGTCTTATATTATTGAAATTTTGAGATACTGAACGGTCACTTACATTGCTAAACATGACCATTCTTGCCATGTATCCAAACAATTAGACGGATACGAGAAACATACACGAGGAATAATTATTTTATTATTTTCTTTTCAAATGTGCAATGCATGAAAGATTTTGCGGTTTTTGTTTTTAACAAAAAGAATACTGTTATTTTCAAATTTCTTAGGCAGCAACAAGTAAGCCATGTTCTTCAAAGAATCGAACGGGAATGAATTAAACTTGTTTTAATAAAAATATATGGAATTATGCATAGCTGAAGTAAACTAAAATTAATTAAATTGAATCAATTTAAAATCTTAGAGGATATAATTAAATAAATGATGTTTTTAATACTTTAAATAACATTTACATTTTTTGTTTTTTCGCGAACCGTAATCCAGCCCATCCATCAACCGACTAATGACCCATATTACAGAGGCACGGTTAAGCGAACGACCCTTCCAACCAAGTTTTCTCCACATATTTTTCTTAAAAAAAATTTGTCTAATTCAAGCTTACATTAAATAAAAAGAAAAATCTCAAATACGTCCCGGATGTAACTCGAACTTGGGACTTCTAAAATGCACATCTTCCGTCTCAATTGTTAGACCGGAACCTCGGTCACAAAGTTTACTCCATACTTATTTGTATAAATAAATATAATTTTGTATTTATTTAACAATTGAAGCACAATCAATTGTAAGCGGAACAATCGAAGATGGATTTCATTTGTATGTTTATTTTCATTAAATCGGTGTCCTGACCAAGACTTGCGCCTTATTTTAACATGCCATGGTCAATACAATTAAGCTAACCACTCCAATGAGGTGGCCAAGCTTCCAGCCTTCCACCACATAATGCACTGCCAATGTTGTAGGTACCGACAATACGACAACACTAGAGTCACACCCTTCACCCATCCTTCGAAAAATAACAAAGCACACGGACCAATGTCAATGATCGATACGAGCCAATGCGACGTATAATTAGTAATATTAAAAAAAACTACTTGTCAACATTAACCAAAGATAGATTTCCAATGAAAATTAAACAAACCACTAAAATTCCAATCTTCAATTTGAGTGATTTGGTAATTAGATTTTAGACGGATTTTATAATATATATATAATGTGATTTTTTCTGTACGATTTAATACAATTTCAAACTTGATTCAATCTCAAAACCATGTTTGAGCTCGGATCATTTAACTATTCATTTCTGAACTATTCATCGAAAACATATTTATCCCTTTTTTACAAGTCGTTTATTTTTAGTAAAATGAGCTTACTTATTTTGTTTACGAACAAAAATAAAAAAAATTAATTTTAATATATTATTTGACATAAAATAATATTGAATTTAAATCAAATAATATTGATTTTACATACTTTGAATATATTAATTTTATAACACAATAATGTATCAAAAGCCTCCAAACTAACGAATTTAAATTAATATGATAAATATTACTACATATTTACATAAAAATATCATTTAATCGTTATTATATTTTATTTCTTATATACAAAACATATAATCAAGCTAATTACAAATTTTTGACTATCTACGGAGTTTTTGTTTATAAATTCTAATAAGCTTCCAAACTTACGCTTGATATGATTATGCTTTTGGTCCGAAAACAAATAAAGGCACATAATTTTTCAACTTCAATTATTATAAATAATAAATATTTTATTCAAGTTATACATAATAAAAATATATAGTTTTAAATTATAAATAAAATTATCATTTTATTCAATTTAACTAAAAGTTA
>CAOJBI012315710.1:0-15325 GCA_948277035.1 Euphorbia corollata
TGTAAAATCTGAAGCTTTCTTATTGAATTATCATTCGAATCAATGTTACAAGATTACCCAGCCTCTCTTATATACAAACATTACAACCGACTCAAAACAGAAATGAGATGATGTGGCATAACAGAATAGTTTCTGTGTTGATGAGCTATCAATAGAAGCTATACTCTAACTATACTCAGTATGAGTAATATTAGTTTACATACTTTTGCCGCCCTCAACTTACAGTTGCCTCCGTTAACATCCTAAACTTGGCAAAAACGAACCCGACAATCCCCTCATCTCACGTATCACCTTTTGGTTAGTCTGACTTTTCAAAAATGTCAGATTTTTATCCAAATAAAAGGTGACACGTGGCACGGAGGGGGGGGCTATCCGATGCTTTTTTGCCTAGTTTAGAATGTTAACGGAGGCAACTGTAAGTTTAGAACGGTAAAAGTGAGTTCCTACCAAGTTTGAGGAGTAAAGTATGTATTAAACTTTTGAAAAACATGGGTTATAATTAGGGGAGAGCACGGTTCGGTTCGGTTCGGAAACCGAACCGAACCGAACCGATAAGAACCGAAACCGATAGTGGATTAGTAAGGGAACCGATAACCGAACCGAATTTTTTTCGGTTCGGTCCGAACCGAACCGAAAATTAACGGTTCGGTTCGGTTCGGTTCCCAATAAAACCGAAAATGCAAAAAAAAAATTGCCCATACTCTTTCTCCCCATTACTGGCGTATCAGTGTCAAATTGACACCTGCTATTTATAGGCTACTCCAGCACATACTCTTTCTCCCCATTACTGGCGTTTCTTCCTAATTAATCAACTTACCGAAATTATAATAATGTATTTGAAATGGCAGAATGAAATCATCCAAAGCATAATGAGAATAGAATCGGGCACTGAAACATGGAATCATCCAAAGCATAATGAGATTATAATCGGGCACTGAAACATGAAATCATCCACTAATAATTCACTAACCCTCTATCCCAATTTAAATCTATTTGCGTTGCAAACAACCATTTCAACTGCATTAATAACCAGTGAACCGAAAATCAAATTAACTAACCCAGAAAATGTCTGTCCTCTCTCTAAGTTTTCCGGCATTATCATATGTTGCTTGGTGACTCCCATGTGTTTGCTGAGAATGAGATGCTGCTCTTTGGTTAGTTTATTGTTTATTCTGCCACCTTTGTATTCTTTATATTTTCTCTTTCTTTTGGTTGGAGTTAATTATTATTTTGTCCATCACATGCAACACCTTTGCATGGGTGATGACTGATGGGTGTTTAAGTTTAATAATTAATTATTACCTTCTTTTCCTTCCCATGCTGGTGTGTTTCTTCAACGGGCAAATCTTTTCCTGCATAACCTGTATATGGATCAGCGGGTTATAATTTTTTAGGGTTGCATATGGGTTTCGGTTCAGTTCACTTGGAACCGGGTTTTTTACTCAAAAACCGAAAACCGAACCGAACCGTTATCCAACCAATGTCATGAACCGAAAACCGAACCGAATACACTCGGTTCGGTTCGGTTTAAGTCGGTTCGGTTCGGTTCTTTGGATTTTTGCTCTCCCCTAGTTATAATATAAATGATAAGTCAAGGACATATAAAGACTTCTGTCCGGAATTTCTTTGCTGGGCCTGATGTGTGGTGGATTGAAGGCCTGCTAAGCAGTCTTCTTCTTCGACTTTACTCTTTACTCAAACGACCAGAGTAGCAGCCGACTTGATAAAATCGCCGGCGGCTTTATAAGAGTTCTGCCAATTCCTACCAACACCTCGAAGTCGTGCCGGAGAAAAAACTTAGAGATGGCCGTACACCGCGATGGTCTATTTGATGAGGAAGAGAACGCCGAGGATAATGCTCTTTTCGACGAACCTATGATCGACATCGATCCTGATACTCCTCCTCACCTCCGGGAGCTCGGCGCAGCTTGTTTGGCCGGAAATGTTGAGGCTCTTCGGATTGCTTTAGGTCAGTTTTCAGTAATTTAAGTCTTCTTCTTTTTCCCCTATTTTGTTTTGGTTTTTTGTTCATTCGATTTTGTTTTTGCCCAATTAGACTACCTATAAACGATTTCTGAGAACATTAGAGTTTCTCTGGTTAGGTTTTGAGTTTATTTGGGGGAGAAATAATAGTATTAGTAGTTAGTTTGGTGCAGTTTTTGCTAAAATCATGATTTTGCTGCAGTTAATTAACATAAGGTTTTTGTCCATCAGTTGAAGAGTCTGATCGTAAGCACAAGTAAAAATCGTTTCGTACCTGCGGCTGTGATAAAGTTTGTATTGCATACGAGAACAGGCAAAAGTGAAGTTGTGCAATGAGTTTACTGGAATGGTGTTTGGCTTGGTGCATTTCACAAAATATCAGAGATCACCTGTGCATAAATATGCATTTTCAGATCTGCCAAATGCTAAATATAATAGGAGCTTTTATCGTTTTTTTCCCCAAGATAATGAATTTGAGAATGAAGAACCCTAAATAAATTAAATGAAATTGAATACACACTTTATGTCGTGGACCTGTCAAGGAAGCTACTTTATGCAAGAAAAACTGCTATGGATATGCTGTCTTAGAGTAGTCATCCTTGAGTTTGAAGATTCCGCTTGTGTGATGATATTTTAAGAAAATGCATTGATTCAAACTCCCTTTCTGATATAGCTTGACCATCTGCTCTTTTTTATTTCGGTGTCTAGATAACTTGAATGGAAGCGTTAATGAAGCTGTAGAGGATGGAGACACAGCTCTTCATTTAGTTTGTCTCTATGGTTATCTACCCTGTGTTCAGGTAAGTAACTTCAAATTGTAACCTTGTATTGACTTATTATTGATTCTTCCTTCAAATGCAAAACTAATTCATTTTGTATGCTCTTATAAATTTAGCTGCTTATTGAAAGAGGAGCAAACATAGAGGCTAAGGATGAGGATGGAGCAATACCTTTGCACGATGCTTGTGCTGGGGGTAAGCATTCTGTTTAAATTTTTATTACGGGGTTCTTTGATTTTAATTAATCTGATTTTTTTTTCTTACTTCAGGTTATACTGAAGTTGCCCAGCTTCTTTTCAATAGTGCTAATGATGCAGACTGCATCAAAAGGATGGTAGAAACAGTTGATGCTGAGGGTGATACTGTGAGTACATAATAACCAAACTCCTCTTTGAGCTTTCTATGCTTGCGATTTTAATTTGATTAAAATACTAGATAAAACCTTAAGAGATATCTTAATTTTACTGCTTGGTGGATTCTAGTTGAGATTTTCCTTGTATCCTTTTGTCTTTGTAAATCTTTGGTTTTTGATTGGTTTTTGTTATATACTAATTCTGGTTATATACTAATGTGATCCTCAATAATCTGAAAGAGACTGGAAACATGTTTTTTGACATTGTCGCATGGAACTTAACTACTTACTTCGGAACTTGCGTAATGTGAAAATTTGTTTGCTTGGCAGCCTCTTCACCATGCTGCAAGAGGTGAACATGTGGATGTTATAAGGTTGCTGCTGTCTTATGGAGCATCTGCTACAAAAACAAATGTATATGGGAAGGTCAGCATCATCAGAAATTTTCTTGAATTGTGCTGCTATGCCATGTGTTAATGATCAATTGTTGTTTGGCAGATCCCAGGTGAGTTAGCAGAACCTGATTCAGAAGCTAGGAGAACTTTGGAATCTGCTGTCAATGATGTCTCCTGCCATTAGGATATATCTTCCCTATTGTCAGGTAAAAAAACAACAGAATGTACCTGATAGTTGTTAGGATGAGGTACCCTTTTTTCAGTCATGCCCATTGGTTTTGTTGGATTTTCAGTTGAATGAAAGCCTTAATATGTTATCCAGAGGAATGATTTAACATGATTATAATGCAAATACATGTTGCTTAACGTACCAAGTTACCAACTGTGTGTACCTTTAGGAGTTAAAGACTGATCAACTTATCAATTTCTAATTCGAATAGAAAAAGCATCCTCTGTTCCTTTATCTTTCAGTGTTTATTGATTATGCTTGGTCTTTTTGATGCGTTGATCCCTTGGTCAGTTATAATCGAATACAAAGAGTCCTTTCATTTTAGTTGTGAACATAAACTCAGAGACTTATTTATGTCAAATTCAAATTCAAAGTTCTTACTTAACAAAAGCCGCAAAATCATAGGCTTTAGAAAGTCAGGTTTTTTCTTTTCGAATTTGCTTAGGTGGGAAAGCATTCCTCACGTTCAACACGGTATAGATGTGGATAGAAACATGAATTTTTCTTTACAAATAGGTAAGAGGTTCAACTGTTATTTAACACCCATTAAGAAACTAACAATCTTCATATACATTCTCAGTTCATTTTTATTGATATGCTATTGTGTTTTCAAATCAACTCCTAATTGCAGCAAGCTGCCCCACCACCACCACCACCTCCTGGTATTCCGGTGTATGGGGTTGGTTTCTCTTGAGGTTTAAGTTCCACTGGTTTTGATTCTGGCTTCTTCTCTGCTTCTTTCCTCTTCAGCTCCTCCTGTTGGTGTTTCTTCTCGAATTCCTCCAGTATCTGCAGTGCAAAACCTATCATGTCAGGAATTCGATCTTTCAAACCACGATTGTGCATTCACTCTACTAAAAATATACTACCTTAAGCGCAAGATCTTCGAAACATTTCTCTACATTCTCTCTAGTCTTGGCACTGGATTCAAGAAACAAAAATCCATGTTGTTTTGCAAGAGTCATCCCCTCTTCCGTGCTTACTTGCCTTTCTGATTCCTATAGATCAAACACAAATAATGATGCTATTGATATAGAAACACTATTGTCAGAAATTTAACTTGAGAAAACTTAACTTACCCTGTCAACTTTGTTTCCAACTAGTATCTTGATACAGTCCTTGTTTGTCGAGTAGAGTTCGACTTCTTTAGTCCACAGGTTTGCTAAGTTGGTAAAGGTTTGTTTCCGTGTCACATCATAAACTGCAGTAACAATGAAACACTAATTGTCAATAACTTTTTCATTACTCGATTAGATTCAAGTCCATATCATATTTTAGGTGTTAGCATACCAAGAATGATTCCATGGGCATCTCTATAGTAAGTGCTTGTTAGTGTTCTGTATCTCTCCTGCCCAGCTGCAACAATCAATTAAGAACGTTACTGTAACATCCACAATTTTAGTTCAGTTATTTTTACACCGCAAATTGAAGTTCAGTGACTAGTGAGGTAAAAAGCAAAAGTTGAGCAATTGTGATTGCGGTGTATTGAACAATTCTTCTAAAGTACATAAAGCTCCATACCAGTGTCCCAAATTGTAAGCTTCAATCTCTTCTGGCCTACTGTTAACTGCTTTATCTTCATATCCACACCTTGAAATCAAATAGAATGACAAAAAATTTGTACTTCTCAACTGAAATTTCATGAAAAACTACTTATTATGATGTGATTTCTGAATTCAAATATTATAGCATACCGATAGTGTTAGCAAGATCTGTTACAGCACCAGTGACGAAACTGACGAGAAGGCTGCTCTTTCCAACGCCTGAATCCCCAACTAAAACGATCTTGAATGAGTGATCATAGTCACTTCCGTGTTTCCCTGAAGGTGTTGACATTGAGTGATTGAAACTAAACCCAGCTTGGAATTCTAAACCCAGCTTGGAATCTTAGTCCAAGGTGTTCATGTTTATATAGCGGAAAAAGAAGAGAATAACAGAAAAAGGCAACAATAGTAGGAAAAGAATGGCATCAATTCTTGTCATTGAAGAAGAAGCTAAAGTAAAAGAATACCAGGAATTTTCCTTGGCATTGATTCTTTAGTGTGATTATTGTTTTTTTTTTTATTCATTTCACATAAAATGTTCTGAAGCCAGGATGAGATTGATTACCAAGGATTTTCCTTGGCATTGATTCTTTAGTGTGATTATTGTTTTTTTTTATTCATTTCACATAAAATTTTCTGAAGCCAGGATGAGATTGATGCCTTAATCATAGGACTGGCACGAAGGGGCGAGTGAGACCTCAAGGACCATAGTCGGAAGGGATCCAAATATATTTCTTTAAAATTTTTTATTTATTTCTGTTGGAAACATAAAAATAAATACTAATTAATATTATACTATGAGAGTTCAATTCCTAGCTTTTAGAAAAAATTAAGATTTTTTTATGAGAAACTTGGTTTTTTTTATTGAAGGTCATGTTGATTACTTTTTATGTTATTTTGATTGAGGCTCGTATTGTTAGGTATGGATTTTGATTGAGGCTCGTATTGTTAGGTATGCACCTATAAATAAATTTTTTTGGTAATATTACACACAGCATTGCATTTTTCTTTTGTTCCTTTTTAATTTTCATAATGCTTATGCTAACATCACCGAATATGACTCAAATACGACATCTTAAGTTCAGCCGTGTGGTTCAAGACATTGGTGAAAATATTAGTTTGTGAATTGGGATATGACACAAATATATGAAATTATTACTTAAAAGTAATTGGTCATTTGTAACTTTTTAGTAAATTAAAAATTTTTTTTTTTGCTGGTTTAAGACATTGGTGACAATATATTTTGCGATTTTTTTTAGTAAATTTAAATTTACATGAGAAAACCGGTGGGATTTTCTTTCAATGGAAAAAATTATGTTTGTAGGCTTGTAGCCTTGAACTATCTACCCCGAGTTTTATGTTATGTTTCAGTTTTTTTAAAAAAGAAGATTTGCTTTTCTAAAAAATGGAAAATCTTTGTTGGATTTTTTTTCGAGTTTCACAATCTTGAGAATGAGAAGTTGAGAACCACATAATTTTATAAAACAGCAAAGCTGCCATATTCTTAAATATGGCAAAATATTCTTTGATTTTATTAAAAAAAAGAAAAGAAATGTTTGGTACATTATAATACCAAACATGGTGGTACTAAAACTTGAACACTCGGGAGTGTATATGATCAGGCGAAAACAAACAACGCAAACAAATAAATATACACAAATCAATCAATCAATCAAATCTAATACAATGTTGTTATTTGAGTTCATGTAATGGATACCAGTAACCAACTCGACTCAAACAAGTTAAAAACAAAGGAACACTGTAAGAAAAGCAATTATAATATACATGATCAGTTATAGGTAAGAACTCATTGATTGTACATTAACGTCACTCGGTTCGAGCTTAAGACGTGCAACAACCGACCCCAGGTGCTAGCGGTGATTGGTTTTCCTGTTTCTGCTTTAAAATGTTTCTCTTAACTGCTGTTGATCCTTCTTCCAATAGGCTCGGAACCTCCATAATCTGCACATGTTCGAATTTCAAAATGTCATTGACCATTATGCAAAGTTTAAGCAGTTGGAATGCGGTGCAAGGGTTTGAATGAAATCCAGAAAAGATGAAATAGTAACCTTGAGTGCGAGTTGTTCGAAGCATTTTTCGACATTTTGTCTAGTTTTAGCGCTGCATTCAAAGAACAAGCATCCATGCTCTTTTGCTAGGGCCATTCCTTCTTCTTGACTAACACCTCTTTCACACTCCTGCAAAACCACCGGCATGTCTATTTACGTTAAATCGAATTCAAAAATTGTTCTTAAGCCTTGCCTAACTCATTCTTAATGAAACAAGATTGCTGTAGGATTTACGATTCTTGGCGAATTCTGCATTACATGATTCATTTGTTTGTATTCATGTATTCACAATGTCCCCTTCAATAAACATAACTTACTTTATCGACTTTATTCCCAACAAGTATCTTTACACAGGCCTTATTTGAGCAGTAGAGATCAACCTCTTTCGCCCATACGTCTGATAAATTCGTAAAGCTTTCTCTTCTTGTCACATCATACACTGTCATAGCATCAAAATTGAAGGGACTATTATTCTTTGCCTAATCATACATCCTAAAGACATCGGTAGAGTTTGACCAAATTTATACAGGTTCATGACATAAAAAATATAAGTTTACATTCGCTAGGAAAACAATTACATCTGTAGAACATGTCTTTCAACAAGTTTTTTTCCGCAAAAAAAAACACGCATTCTTTCATCTCAAAATCGACCCTTTAAGTCATTGTTATTCAAAAACCGAAAGAGTAGCATACCAAGAATGATTCCTTGCGCATTTCTATAGTATGAGCTTGTTAATGTTCTGAATCTCTCTTGTCCAGCTGCCAAACATACCAGGAAATTAGCAAATATCAGCAATCAATCGATTCTCGAAAGAGAATTTCTCTAACGATTCGGAGATAGATAGCCATCATGATGAATATATAAATGATTGTTAGATTATTCACAACCAAAAGATTGACCGGCATAGTCAAATGAATCTAATTTTGTTAAAAGTCAAAACAGCTGCCTAGTAAAGGAGCTGAAAAAAGTAAAAGTGGTCACTAAATGACTCAATGAAGTGAAAAGCTTTCATTTTTTTCTCTCTATATAATGGATAACCCCACTATTACATTCATTAAAGTCAGTACTGGTCTAAATTACAAAAAACAATCTCCCAAATTGACAGGCTTTGTCAGTTAATAATACAGAGAAAACAATTAGAACACACCATTCAAATAGCCAATAGGACTTACCAGTATCCCAAATTGTAAGCTTTAATCTCTTCTCATTTACTATTAGCTGCTTGATCTTAAAATCAACACCTGAATTAACACAATGTATAACAATCTAATCACAAAAAATTCAACTTTGAAACACCAATCAAAAACCCTAAAAATGGCATCATTCTTTCAACAGTTTCATCTCAATGAAGATCTAAAGCTGCAAAAACTAAGGGGAAAATTAAAATTACCAATGGTAGGAGAAAGATCCTCTGCAGAATTGGAAATGAAACTCACAAGAAGGCTGCTTTTACCAACACCAGAATCACCGATCAACAAGATCTTGAATGAGAGATCATACCCACTTATCCCTTGTCCAGAAGATGATCCCATTGTAATTCAAATCCTTACCCACCACAGAAAAAAGAGTAAAGTTCACTCCTTTCTAATCTTTTTTTATCTGGGTTTTTCAGAGAAATTCAAATTAGACTCTCAAATCTGCGAGTAATGTGTTGTGTCTAATGATGATCAAGACACACACTCTCTCTCTCTCTCTCTCTCTCTCTCTCTGGTTTAAAGTAGTGTGATAAAGAAATGTATTGTTTGCGTATATAAATAGAGGAGAGTAAGTGCAAATAATAAAAGCAGGACAAAAGAAGGAAAGATAATTGCATCAACTTGGTTTATTTAGAGAGAGAAGTTAAATAAAACGGCTAACTTGGAAGAACACCTGACATCGACGTTATTCTTTACTTGTGCCTAAATTATTATCGATGAAGATATATTATACGAGGTCGTTGTGAAAATACCTGTTCGGGTCCCACCTTGATTGAGTGGCTTAATCGAATGAATGTGAGCGTGATGTCACGCTCCGATGGTTGTTGGGTGAGTGGGTTGGGTACTGTGTCCTCTTGCAATGTTTAGAGTAGCTTCCCTATTAACTTTTTGTAACCTATGATATCTTCATAGCCCTTTGTATTGTTATCGTCTTGCTTATTAGTTGATATTGGAGTTAAAACAGGTTTACAATCCAAGTATCTGTAATCTGCAAGAAAATCAAGCGTGTACTTTCTTTGGTACAAGTGAATGTTTTTTTCATTTCTTGCAATTTCTATGCCTAATATATATTTTAACTTGTCTGGATCTTTTATACTAAAACAAGCATGTAAGTAATCTTTCACTTCCGATATAGCTTTCACATTATTACTACCTATAATAACATCATCAACATAAACAATAAGTGCAATAAATATATCTTTTCCATCTTTAATGAACAAATAAGGGTCTAACAAAGATTGAGAAAAACCTCTTTTCACTAAAGAATTTGTTAGTGTAGAATTTCATTGTTTGCAGCTTGCTTGCTTGAGTTCACACAAAGACTTCAGTAACTTACATACTACTTTTGGCACATTGCTTGTAAAACCCAGAGTCAATTCCCTGTGGCATTGCTACCAAAGCTAGTAAGGTTCAAATGGTTGTTATCTTTGCAACAGGTGATCGAGAAAGTCTCTGGATAATCAATTTCATTTTATTGTGTGAAACCTTTAGCTACAAAGTTTTGCTTTGTATCTTTCTATTGTCTCATCAGCCTTATGTTTAACCTTATAAACCCATTTGCAGCCTATTAGTTCCTTATCATGTGGCAAAGAAACAATTTCCAGGTTTCATTCTTTTCTAATGCTAACAATTCTGCATTCATAGCTTCTCTCCATTTTTCACTCTTAGATGCAATGCTACATGTTTTTGGCTCTATATCAGTGCTTATTGCTAATGAAAAAAACTTTTGACTATCAGAAAATTTATCATATTGAACAACAGAAGATAAAGGATACAACCTATTACCTTCAAGTTTTATAGCGCCCTGCGAGTTTGCTAAAGCACAATGATAATCTTGTAGGTACTTGGGCTATTTTTGACTCTTTCAGACCTTTTAAAATTAGCACTAGTATGATATTTTAATTTTCTACTTCTGTCAAGAGAATTGTTAATTTCGACAGAAACACTATCATTAGAAGCATTATCAGTATATACATTAGTCTCAAAATTATAACAAAGTACATGCTCAAAAAACTTTACATTTCTCGATGTAACAATCTCATTATCTTTCTAACAATATACCTTGAAACCTTTCATACCTGCCTCGTGGCCCAAAAAGATACATTTCTTAGCTCTATCTTCAAGTTGTGTCTTGTTTCTACTTAATATGCTAACATAAACTAAACAACCAAAACTTTTTAAACTGATATAATATATTAACTTTTTTTAAATAACTTTTCATATGGACTTATATTCTGCAGTAATGCCTTAGGTATTCTATTGATAACATGAACTGCATGAGCAATGAAAAGGTCCAGAAATTAGAAGGATGCTTACTCTGTAATTTAAAACACCTTACTACATTCAAGATATGTTGATGCTTTTTCTTAACAATACCATTTTGTTTGAGGAGTTTCAACACACGATCTTTGGTGCAAAATTCCGTATTTAGCATAAAATTGACCCAAATTAAATTCAGGTCTGTTATCCGTTCTAATGACTTTAATCTTTTTACCAAACTGATTTTCTACCATTGCACAAAACTGAGGAATCAAACTAGCAACTTGAGACTTACTTTTCATAAAAATTGTCCAAGTAAACCTTGTAAAATCATCCACAACAGTTAAGATTTGTCTGTGTCCATGAATCCTCATTACAGTAGGACCCCAAATATCAAAGTGCACCAAATCAAACATGTTAATAGAAGTGGACACAGAAACAGAAAAGGGTAATTTTTTCATTTCAGAATGCAAACAAACATCACAAACTAAATCTGATGCAACATTAACATCAGGGAAAGTTTTATTTATCAAAGCTACACTCTTGACAAATGTCTGATCCTATAGTGTCAAACATCATATTTACTACATTCTACTGAACAAACAACATTTTTATGTCTAAGAACAATCATATCGAAATGATATAAATTGCTCCTTACCTCAATTGAACCAATCTTCTTCTTGGTCTATGCATCCTGAATCAAGCAATGTGAAGAAGAAAAAAACTAATTCACAATGCAATGTTGACGATAACTTTGTCATAGGAAGCAAGTTATAAGTAAAATATGGCACATACAACACAACACACCAAACAAAACAAACTCATCACTAAAAGGCACATTTCTCTTACGGGTAGCTTTCAACCTCAAATTGTTTAATAAAATCACAAGCCAATTTTCAACAAGTTTTTATCAAGAAATAGATGCAATTAACTAGAAATATGGCTATCGCACTAGTGTCTACTATCCAAGATGTATTAGACAGAATAACAGACTTATCAGGGTTATGCCTCAAACAAAGCTATTATGAGATCATGAGATTGTTACATCTAGAAATGTAAAGTTTTTTTATAACTTATTTCCTTATAATTCTGAGACTGATATATATACTTATAATGATTCTGATGTAGTAAAGAAAGCCATATAGATATGTTATACCTCAAACTTTCTTGAAATTCATACTTATCTTGATCAACAGAGTTTGGAATCATTCATTCCTCTAAATCAGAAACAACATTAATCCTAATAAACCTTGACTTAAAATTTGGTGGATATCCATTCTTTTTCCAACAATTTACTACTAAATGACTCTCATTACAAAAAGACAACTTCACTATGTTGCCATTATTATTGAATCTTCTAAAACCACTCTGAAAACCATTACCCTGAAAACCATTGTTTCCATTACTAAAACGATCCATGATGAGTTTCTGAGTTATAACCTCCTTTTTTAGCAAATGAAGTTATTTCTAGAACACCAGATTCTTTATCCAAGCTCATAAACTCCCTTTCAAATTGCAACAATAAAGAAAAAATTATTCATAGATGGCAAATGATCATTTGCCATTATTTGGGATTTCACAGAGGAAAAAGACTCATTCAAACCTTTGAGAAAACAAATAACTAAGCCAACTTCTTGCTTCTTCCTAATCACCTCTACTATGTTATAGAAACAACCTTGATATGAACAACTATGAAGAGAATTCAAACTCCCAATTTCATCCCAAAGAAGTTGAAGTGAAGCAAAATCAGCTGTGATTGAGCGAGTACCTTGTGAAACAGTATAATTTTATGTCTGTAAATCAACAATTAGGTAGACATCAAACTAGGCGAACCTTTCTTTTAAATTTTCCCATAAAGATTGAGCAGTCTCGAACCGTATTGCTGCCTGTGCAATTGACGAATTCAAAGATCATAAAAGCCAGGATTGAACCATGTTATTACACCTCCTCTAAGAACCAAAAGAAGCATATGTCAAATTCGGTTTATGTATGGTTCCATCCATGAATTCAAGCTTATTCTTGACATAAGAGCCATTCGCGTACTTGTTGCCCATTGATGATAATTCCCTCGATGCAATAAAGGCGTAATCAGTTCCAAGGAAGGATTTTCTCCAGGATGGAGATAATATGGGCTTCTTTCGTTCAGACGAGGCTGTGCTCTGTTAGCCATTGAATCAGAAAATCAAGAAAACAAAATTCTAGCAAATCAAAGAAAGAAAACAGGTATATCTGCAAATTTTGTTGTTTCCAGAAAAGAAAAACAACCAGAGAAGTGAAAACAAGAGAATTGCAGAAAAAAAAGAATCTCAAATCATAACTGAAAAACCCTAAAAATAACAAATCGGAGAATTGCGGAAGAAGTATTATTATGAGTCTCTCATTTTTTTTTTTGCTTGTCAAAACATGGCACCACCATTTCATGTTGAAATTGTAGAGTATTTTTCAACAATTTTTACCTTAACTAGAAATTTGGATAACCCATTCTCATTCCAACTAAATTTTAAGGGCATATTAATACAAACAACGGTTGTAAGAGTAGACAAAAAGAAAATAAAGGTAAAAAGTAATTGTAGAATCAATTTAATTTGTTCAGTGATCATTGTCAAATTTTGAAGTTAGAAACTCGTCTTTCTTTTAATTTTTATATTATAAGTATTTAAAGGTTTTCCAAGTTCTATAATCTATATTATATTTTAAATTAATGTTGTTAACTGAACTCTAATTCAACAAACCATGATAAATAAACAAAAAATCATACACAATAAAATTAATCATTTAACAGTTTTTAAAATTTAAAATAATTCTAACAACTTTTGATGCAAATATCAAATTTTTAGGCTAATAACATTGTGATGACTCAAATTGAGAAAAAAGTAATGCAATTTTAAAATGGTGATTGTAGCTTAAATGTTAAAGTCTGTAGAAAAAGAGTGTAGAGGGACATTATCATTATAATCGTAAATTTGTTAATTGAAAATTTGCATTATAAATCATATCATAGATGAGCCCACAAAATCATATTAAATAAATTAAGTTTGTTGATTATATAGTTTGGTAACCAAATTTGGACAAAAGTCCCTTTCTTAGAATTAATCCAAGAGACCACTTTCACCCATAAATGGTGATAGCAACAAAAAGTTAGCATATATTGAAGTGATTTATTAATATAGTATCATAATTATGAGAGTATGATCCTTCCTCTAAGTGGATTGTGCCATTGTGGTCACAAAAAATGTGAGTCATATGTGTCAAAATATCATATTTTTTAGCCTCATTTGTGTTTTATGTTATTTTGTCTATTCAATATTGTGGTCCAAATTTAGGTTTCTCATTTGTTGTTATCCTAGTAGTAGATATGGAAATAGATGGTGCTATACATGACTTAAGCTTGTTTGGTTTTTTCCTACTTTGAAGATTGATATTTGAATTCTTTTCAAGTATTCGTTGAAAAGTTAAATTGCATTATATATATATATATATATATATATATATGAGAGTACGTACACTTGTTTTGAAAAGGTTGCCGGAACCTGTTTACAAAATATTGAAAATATTTTGATTAACAACAATCTCATATACAACTAGGGTACAAACTATTGATATTTTATTGGAATATATCTCCTATATATTCTGTTGGTAATTGAAGTCTTTGACTGTAAAAAATTGCAAATGTCACATCCATGAAATCAATCAACTAAGAAAATTCCAACAAAATCTCAATAATTTAATATAATTGAAACCGAAAGATTTTATTAATTTAAAGAGTTAATAACTAGTTGATAAATTAATAATTAATGTATAAAAATCTTCTGATATCAAACAAGATTAAATTTTATTTATATCAATTGTATTATTTTATGTATTATGTTTAATTTAATAAATATTATTTATAAATTAAAATATATTCAGTTTAAAGAATTGGTGTCAATCAGCCCTTTGAGGTAGACCGACCGACCTGCAAAACAAGAGAGGGTTAGAGGGGCTATACCGGGGAGTCCGGCATAGCCTCTCCGATGCTTAAGTCAGCATGGGCCATAAAGGAGCAATATATGGACAATTGGGTTAATGTCAAAAACTACCTCATGTGGTGGGTTATGTGCCTTATATAGGGCCAGATCTGCTGAATCCATCTTTGCCAGGTGTCCAGCCTGATAGCTGTTGGCCTTGTGTGTGCCTCTTGGGCCTCAATGGGCCAAATATGATGCATTGAGATCAGATGTCTGTGAGCGGGCGGGACCGTGGACGGTCGTTTCCGGGGTCGTCGAGCTGCGCGAGGCGCCAACCCGCCCGGGTCTTGAGGGATGAGTCTTACGATCTTTGGGGGATGATTTTTATTAAAGAGAAATGTTGATATGTTGACTATATTAGTCGATTACGACTCAGGGTCGGTTTTGAAGTGACTCGCCTCTTGGGTCCGTCGAAGATGACTCATTGGTCCAAAGATGACTTTTTATAGTCAAGATGTGTTGACTATATTAGTCGATTACGACTCTGAGTCGGCTTTGAAGTGACTCGCCT
>CAOJBI012317092.1:0-10739 GCA_948277035.1 Euphorbia corollata
ATAAGTTAGGTCTCGTCCCTATGAAACAGTATCCTTTCTTCTTAGTTCAATTCACTACTTTCGGGTATGGTTCATTGATGGATTTTATTTTCGGATAATGATTCTGCATTTTTTTTGTCAGTATCACTTCTAGGCTGCTAGCCTGGATTTTAAGCTGCATTTTAGGAGCATCTGTGTCATTCTGGGTGGGCGGATGGAAATGTTTACGGGATGTTGTAGTGAAGTTCAGAAAGGTTTTGTTTCTTCATTTTTATTTTATCTTTTCAATTTTCTGAGAACATTAAAGGGGAGACATTCCTTTTTTATTTTTGGTGCAATAATGGCTTGTGTTACTGAGATATGTTGTCATCTTCCATGATTTATTTTCCCTCTTTCTGTGAATATTCTTTACTAAGAAAACGTCAGTAATCTGCAATTTTTCTCGTAGATTTAATTGAAATGGACTTGCTTTACTTGAAATTCCATGATGTTTATTTTGCTATAATGCATATTCTTGATTTAATTTTCAAATAATTGCTTCCTGTGTTCGTAGGACTCTACTGATTATCTTGCATTGTTTACATAAACCTCTGATAAGTTAGGAGCGTTTTATGTGAGAGCAGCTAGCTATTCCTTATGGCATGTTTTTCATTTTTTGTTGGGACATCTGAAGCAAATTTGAATGTCATTAGGCTGGAAAGAGTTTGATAAGGCTGCTGTTATGAATCTCTCTAGTTCAGTCATGATCGTTATATTTACTCAAACAACTATTACACGTGGAAGTTTTGCAGATATCTGCTGGATGTTTTTCTCGTTCTATTTTCTTGATTATTAATATAATTAATTGGGAATTGCTTCTTACACATATTCTCTCTATACCCTGCTACCTTTTGCTCTTTTTCGTACTCTGTATGGAATTGCGCAGGTCTATTTCTACTAAGCTTGTTGAAGCTGATGGAGCTCCTTTGGTTGAGAACTAATCTCTTCAAGCAATGATTCGGGTGCTTCGCATTGTTCATATACTTATTTACTGGAAGATTTTATTTCTTATCTTTGTATAGCTAACTCACTGCTGAAATTATGAACTGGTTTTGCAGCCATTGTACAAAGTTTCTTTGCAGAGGCTTCTACTGAACTTGTGTTCTCATGGTCAGTAGTTTATCTATGCAATTTATTAACTCATATGCAAAAGCCTTCGAGGTCAGTAGTTTATGCTTAAGATGCTTTAATTGTGGAATGAGATGACTCTCCTAACGTACACAATCCTGTGCTCGAACAAGTAACGAGGATTATTGATGGACCCACGTTGTTATATCTTGACATGTTGCTTTTCTTTGATATTCAATGTTCGTTTCTTTTATTCTACCTTTTTTTTCTGCATCTTACTCGCATAATAGCATTGTAGTAAGAATTTGATCTACTTATCACAATGTACATGATTCTTTGGAGGACAGAATTATCCATATAAAACAATATCTGTTTATTTTCTTAGCTTCAATACTTGATGCTTGTTTCTTACGTGTTAATTAACGCATATAAGTTGCATCATTATTTGTCGCATCAAGTGATTATTGGTTTAATTGACTAGACAACGTTGTGAAACTTTACAATAATTATCTGTGTGCGCCTGAAGTTACACAAGTTCTTATCAGCTGTGCTTGAATTATTAAGACTAGAGAATGCTGCAGGTATTTCATTGGTTTGGGGATCAAATTTATCTGAATTTGTTGCGGCCTTGAGCTTAAGATTGAATTATCAATTATGAATCCTTGAACTTAAAAGTAGAACTGATTTTGAGTTCGTTAGAGAGAACTATGGAACTCTCCAACTTGTTTGAGAGATCTCTGAATCTCTGAAGCTTGTCAGAAAATTTCTTCAGATCTTTGCTTGGGTTTCATTGTCAAATTTGGTTCATATTTCATAACTTCTGAAGTTTTGGCATGCAAATTATATACTTTATCTAAAATGCATATCCTTAGTCGGCCGTAGCAAATGCTTTAGTCGAGATTGTTAGTCATCAAGGTGTTTGAAAATATTTCCTTTGTGGAAATACCTCCTGGTTTGTCCTTATAATTCATGGTAGCTGATAACTGAATCCAGATTAGAATGGCTGTATATTAGTTCTCATTTCTTACAAACTGAATGTTTAAGTTTTTTTGTTAGAATTAAATTGTGTATTCTATTACAGGAAACGTCTCTTTGCTATGATAAATGATCTCCCGACAATATTTGAGGTTGTAACTGGAACTGCAAAGAAACAGATGAAGGAGAGGACATCAGTATCAAATCATAGCAGTACCAAGTCCAAGTCCAACTCAAAAGGGGTAAAGTTATTTTCTTGTTGATTCTCAAGCTTTTTTGACTATGGGATATCAACTTCGGTTCAATTGTTATTGTATTTGGACTCAGCCTCAGATAAGTAGACTAAGATGCGAAATTTTCTGATAACACCATTTATTTCATTTATAACTAAAAAAAAACTCAAGTTAAGCATCTTATGCTTGTTCAAGTTTAACTGATATTATGAAGATTTTCGTAGTTTGCTAGTAATTATATCCCTAATTCCTGATATTACCGACTTGAACTAGTCCTAGAAATTAGAAATACATGTAGTTGCAAACTGAAACAATTCTTTGATGGTGTCAATTTGAATAGAACTTTGACTCTGAACCGAAATTATACGGTTATGCAGGTCATAAATTTATCTGGACGACAAATAAGTATGATTAGACAGCTATACTTTTCTTTTATTGATTTAGTTTTCATGTGAATGGGAATAACTCTAAACTAACATGAACAGCGGGGATCTGAACCTGGCAAATACTCGAAGGGGCAGATAAAATACGAGGATGATGGAGTGGATGAGGAGGAAGAGGAAGAGGAAGAGCATGGTGATACATTATGCGGGGCATGTGGAGAAAACTATGCTTCAGACGAGTTTTGGATTTGTTGTGATGCATGTGAGAAGTGGTTCCATGGCAAGTGTGTGAAGATAACTCCTGCAAGGGCCGAGCACATTAAGCATTACAAATGCCCGTCGTGCAGCAATAAGCGAGCAAGGCCTTGATATATATGGGACCTCTGTGGTTTGTTTGTGTAAGCTAACTCCTTAGGTAGTTAGTTAGGTTTCATGTGTTAGGAAAAAACAGTCTTTGGAAACTAGCTTGTTGTGGTTATGTGTGAAAATGTGTTATAACTTGTAATTTCCTATGTGAAGGGAATCGATTTTCCTCTTTTAGATGTGGGAATTATGAATGTGTTGACATTAAACTTTCAATTTGATATTCTTTAGAATTTGGTATTGGAATAAACTGAACAAGGGTAAAAGGCTCTATCTTACTAAATAGTATTATTCTGTGACCATCGTATTAGTAGTGGTTAAGATTGAATTTGTAACCTTTAGGACTCGTTTGGTTGGCGGAATTGTTATTCTGTGGAATAGGAGAAAAATGAATGGAAAAAGATGTAGAGTATTTGCACGGAATCCTTAAAACGGTAGGAATAATCATTCCTAGCTATCATGCATATCATGAAATAACTATTCCTCTTTTCGGTAAAGAAAAGTTAATCCATGACATGTATGATAGCTAGGAATAGTTATTTCATCCGTTTTAAGAATTCTATACAAATACTTTACCATTTCTAACATTTTTTCATTCATTTTTTACTAATTTCGCGGAATAACCATTTCGTCAACCAAACGAGTCCTTAATCATATATGTAGTTGGATGATATTTTCTTTTTATTAATTTAAGTGTTACAAGGAATTTTTTTTAAATAGTAATCTTGTTTATTCTATTGATTAGTTAGTTTTTGTGAATTTATCCATGTCTCTCAATGTGAATGTATTTTTATACAAAAGAAGAAACTATACAAGCTATGCTATAACCATACGAGAGAAAGAGTCTGGTTTGAAATAAGCGGGAATACGTTGTATCTATAGTTTTACAATTTATAAGCTCCTTAGACTATGGGGATGTTTGGCAAAACAGTTAAACAACTGCTTTTTACTTTTGCGGATCAAAAAGCAGCTGTAATCAAACACCTACTGTTGCTTTTTACTGCTTTTGAAGATAAAAAGGTGATCGGTAACAACAAACAGTTATCAGCAACAGCAACCGCAACAGTAATGCAAACAGCAATACCGAACGGGGCCTCTATGTAAAGAAATGTATATTTTTAAACATAAGGTAAAAAGTATTTATAAATGTTAAATTAAAAAACGTTCGTGATAAGTCTTCTCTTTTTTTTTATTGAAGATTATATGTTCATGAATAAAATTAGACGATTACGATTTTAATTATAGGTGGATGAATATGAATTTAAATCCCTTAAGTGTTGAAAAATCAGTTAATCTAATTAACATTCATGGTAAAGCCTTCTAATTCAGTAAAATGGGCAATTTCAAAATTAATTTATTGTGTTTTTACTTAGTCAAATTTAATTATATAACTGATAAACTATTTCATGAATTAAAATATAAGCTAACACTTGGGAGTTGGGGGAGGGACCGAGATGACAATGGGCCGGATCTGGATAGATCCGGTCCAAATCCGTTTTTGTGGATCCTCCTCGGACCTAGCCCAGATTCATTGGATCTATCATGTTGAGATATAGTTCCACATCCAACGAATTCAGATCCAAAATGGATCTTAAAATGATCGATCCAAAATGGATCCATTGATTAAGTATCAAATAATCTTTTAATACCGAAAATAACATAAAATTATTAAATAATCTTTTAATATTAAACATAACATAAAAATACTAAATAATATTTTATGTTGCAAATTATCCCCAACATTATTGGTATAATTTAACAACATAAAAATACCAAACTAACTGTAAAAGGTACACAAATTTAATATAACTCATGAATTGGTTAAAACTGAATTGAATTAAAATTTCAAATCCTGACGGTACTGCTACATAAAGAGTAGTATTTGAATCGCCACTTACACTTGAATTCAATCTATTGATAACTAAAGGATGAAGATATACCCTTAGAGCTCGTTTGGTTGGCGGAATGGCTATTCCGCGGAATAGGAGATAAACGAATGAAAAAAGATTAGAATTGGTAGAGCATTTGTATAGAATCCTTAAAACGGATGGAATAGTTATTTCTAACTATCATACATGTCATGAAATAGCTATTCCTCCTAGCTATTCCATCCGTTTTAAGGATTCTATGCAATACTCTACATTTTTCCATTCATTTTTCTCCTATTCCATGGAATAGTCATTCCGCTAACCAAACGAATCCTTACAGAATCTACGAATAAAAAAGTAAAAAACATATAATTGCAACACACCAACCTGCAATTATTTCTTGTCATTTCAAATGATTTTATGATGCATTTTAGCCTTTACTGCCCGATTTCTCTGAACTAAAAAAAGCCGATTTCAGTTTGCATAGTGATATAGTTACTAGGGTATTTCAGTGATGAAATTTGTTGTACTTGCCATTTCCTCTTTAGGTTAGCTGATTTGTTATATGCTTAGAGATGAAGAAGATCCCAAACTGTTTGGACTAAACCTGCTGCTTCTTTGCAATAAGAGACTTTAATTGGCATCTAATCTGTAGAACGACAAATTAAATTTCTTGCGGGAAAACTACCACAACAGAGAGACCAGGCTACATCTAGTGGCTTGTCACGCTCTCCAGCTCTCCATTTTTCTACTCAAACCCCTTCCAAATGGACATTTTCATCTCTTTCACTGTTTCTCTTTTCCCGTCAGGATGTCCGGAGTCGTCTCGAACTCCGATGTAGGCTCTCCACTTGTTCAGCGCATCTAAATATAAACTCGAATCTGTGTGATCTTTAAGATCATGGTTGTCTTTAAGTTTCTCGAGATCCTGAGTAAAAAATCATTTACCCTCAAATTTGATGTTAATTTGATATGGTTATACAAATTTAAATATAAATTCGACACAACATTTATGAAAATAAAGATATAGTTAAAGCAATTATTAAAAAAAATTTCGATACAACTTGTTCAGTTGAAAAGAAAAGTTTTTAATGTAAAAAAAATATAACTTAATTGAAAAATAAATACTATTCAAGATATTGTTATTGTTTTTTTAGTTTACTTAAAAAAATTAAATAAGAAAAAAAATAAGATGAATAAAGAGATCAAAATATTTAAATAAGAAAAATGATAAAGAGACCATAAAAAGAATTCTTGAGAATCGAACTTAATTAAGTAGAAAAAGGAAGTATGTTCCAACCAACAAAACAAAATATTGTTTATGTTGTTTTTTTTCACAGTATTGTATTTGTTGTTTTTATACTTGAACTCTAACCCGAATAGAAATTTGAGACCCTCGAAAAGTTGGGACCCTGAGCAATCGCTCACCCGTTCCTGCTAATGACCGGCCGTGTTTAAGATCATAACTTCAATCTCAAATACTATAATGAACTTTTCCTCACCCTAATTTAATTTAATTCAAACTTTCGAATTAAAGATAAAGATTGTTACAAATATTAGTTAACTGTATGTTCCACTTGTTTGCATTTTCTAGTCTTTGAATACTAAAGAATAATTCTAAATGCTTGGCTTAAATAAATATTTAAACCTATTATGTAACGTATAAAAAAAAGTCAAAGGCCTGCATTTATCGGAATATACGTTTATGATAATTTTAAAAAATAAATATTATTTGCATATTATTTGTTATTTAATAAAAATTAAAAGTTGTTTTTTTTGTTTAATTTAGAAGGATATAGTAATCTAAAAACAAATATAACCCCAATAAAATAAACAATGCATCATCTGAAAAACTTTCAACGAAATATACTAATAATAATAATAATTTAATTTGTAAATAGTCACATAATTTATAATGCATTAATTTTTTTTTTCAAACATAATATAGGTGGTTTATCTCACAGTTGAAATTTATTAAGCCTATTATATTTCAAGCTAATTATTTTGAATTCAAATAATTTAGAACTTTTACTTTATATAAATCGTAAATATAGTTTGGTATGATAGTTAAATTTTTTATGTTCCTTGTCAAATTATTTAGTGAAATTTAAAATTAAAACTTTTTTAAGTACTCATCTCGCATTGTCAACCAAGTTACGTAATATAAATTTTTATATGAAAATTAATAACTAAATGATGGTAACATAATCTTAACTCCTCATTGAAGGTGATGCCAATTGACAACCACAAGTTAGCTAATTTACTAATTACCATAACGAATATATTAACTACTTTTACATTTTATCGATTTGTTTTGGTGGGAATGGATGTGATTAACCACAAATGTGCTCGTAATCTCACTCATTCATTCCTTTTGGTAGGTTATCTAAACTTCAACAATTTTATCCAAACAATTTCCAACATCGTACATTTTTCCCACACCAGGCGCACGTTAACTGACGTTCCTCTCCTCGTCACAGCTGATACCGATCACTGGCGGAAAGTGGTCTTTCAGTAACTGCTCCTTAATCAATTCAAACGGTAAGAGAATATCGTCCTATCGTCTTACATTAGCACTCACCGAAATCACATGTGATAACATTATAACAAAAAAACGTGTGTAAGATAATAAAAACAAAGTTATTAGGTGATAGCATTGTTTTTTTACTAAAAAAAATTATTATTTGACTTAAAAATTCCAAATATGGAACCAATTTAATAAATTGATTAAATTAAAATGTTGGTAAAGTACCATTATTTTCAAAAAAAATCTATATTTATAAAAGAATAACAACTCAGATATAAAACCACCAGTTCCTCTCAGCGAAATTTGCAATTTTTTTTGTCACAAATACCCTTCTCAAACTACATATTCCCCTTCTTATCCCTTCACCCCTCTCTCTTCCTCTCTCTTCCCACTCCTCCGCTTCCATTTTTAAAACTTGTTACCTCTCTGCAAAAATACTAGAAACTGTTTTGCGCTGGTTACAAACATGGATGGAGGTGCGCGGGTTAACCCACGAACAGTAGAGGAGGTTTTCAGGGACTTTAAGGGCCGTAGAGCTGGAATGATCAAAGCCCTTACTACTGGTCTCTTACTCTTCACTTTCCTACTTCCCTATTTTTCTTAAGTTCCTCCTAGTTGGACTTTGGGGGGTTTTGTTGTTCTTCCTTCTAGTGTTGTTATCTTTCTTATTTTATTTGCATTGTAAGGTTAATTTCTGATGAGTAGTCTGCTTTTGATTTCTGCTGCAGATGTGGAGGAGTTCTATCAACAGTGTGATCCTGGTTAGGTTCTAATTTTGCTTCTGCTTTTGCTTTAGGGTTTGGTTTATATGCTCTTCTATTAATAATGAACGGTCATTGTACTGCTTATTTGCATTGATGCTTCTACCTGTTGTTTGCTTGACTCAATTTTTACTAGAACCGGTGAAATTGCTTAGTGGAGCCTCAGATTTTTGCATGAATTTTCGTTGTTTCGTATTTGGCTTAGTTTTAGTTTCTTCTTCAACTAGAAATCTCGTTCCAATGTTCCTTTTACCCTGGAGCTTCACTAGTTCTCAGAGAACACATTTAAATCCAATTGTCTAGTAATTTTATGCCTAAATCTGAAAGTCAGATATGTTTGTTCTGTACACTGTATTATTTTATAAGTTCCTGTTAACACTGGTCATATGTGTTTGTTTATGTAATGATAATAACTGGTGTAGTGGAAAATGGGGGTATAAATTGGTTCATTGTGATAGTATAGAATAGATTATGTTTGATGCATACAGTTTTGTTCAGAGAAGGAGAATCTGTGCCTCTATGGGTTCCCTAATGAACAGTGGGAAGTCAATCTACCAGCTGAAGAAGTTCCTCCAGAGCTCCCAGAACCTGCGTTAGGCATTAACTTTGCGAGAGATGGGATGCAAGAAAAAGACTGGCTCTCTCTAGTGGCTGTTCACAGTGATGCATGGTTACTTTCTGTGGCCTTTTACTTTGGTGCTAGATTCGATTTCGATAAAACTGACAGGTACTTACTCCTTTTCTATTCCTAACTCTTTAATATATTCTGTTTGGATTGTAGAAAATAATTTATCATTTCTAACTGTCTATGTACTGAATGATCAAAGTGAAATCCAATGCTTAAATGGCTGCTTATATTGCTGGTCGATCTACCTTATTATCTCTCGATTTTTCTTTGTAATTCATGGTAGCTTATTATTGAATGGTAGTTGTGCAGTGCTCCGAACTACATTTTTTACAAATTAAATGCTCAAGTGCTTCATAAGTTCCTTTTCATAGAAATAAAATGTGTATCCTGTTACAGGAAACGTCTCTTTGCTATGATGAATGATCTCCCTACAATTTTTGAGGTTGTAACTGGAACTGCAAAGAAACAGACTAAGGAGAAGACATCAGTATCAAATCACAGCAGTAACAAGTCCAAGTCAAACTCGAAAGGGGTAACACTAATTTTTTGTTAATTAATCTCATTCTATATAAAATATCAACATTTATTCAATTGTTGAACTAGTAAATTTTCACGGCACGACTAAACCTCTTCTTAGTAGACTGAGATGATTTTCCTGATAGATGATCAATTATAACTCAATTACGAAAAACTCAAGTAACCAGATTCATTTTTGTTCATAGTTAACTGTTGTCTAGTTTCACAAAAGCTCGAGCCATGAAAAGCTCATTATGCCTATTTGTTTCTGGTATTACTTGCATGAAAAATATTGTTCGAACTACCCGGTAATAGCTTATTGATTCTTGGACACCTTGGATTACTTTCCAACTTTATATACTGAAGATTTCTTTGACTCTGAAATGAATCAATTAGTTCTTTTTTGGGATAAGTAAGATAGTTCATGGTTGATCTGTCTTTCCTTCTGAGAAATATCCATGTTTTTCTGTCAATTTAGCTGTCTTGTCAAGAGTTAATAACATTTTAAAAAACATGAAAACAGCGGGGATCTGAATCTGGCAAATACTCGAAGGGGCAGTTAAAATATGAAGATGATGAAGAATTGGACGAGGAGGAAGAGGAAGAGCATGGAGATACATTATGTGGGGCATGTGGGGAAAATTACTCTTCAGATGAGTTCTGGATTTGTTGTGATGCGTGTGAGAAGTGGTTTCATGGGAAGTGTGTGAAGATAACTCCTGCAAGGGCCGAGCATATTAAGCATTACAAATGCCCATCTTGCACCAATAAGCGAGCTAGGCCTTGATTTATATGCATGTCTCAGTAGTTTGTCATGTTCATGTAGTTTACATATTGAGTAGTCAGGTCACGGTTTGATATGTTGGAACAATATATTTGTTAGGAAACAATGCCACCGGAAATTTGTCGATTATGTTTTTAGTGTTCGGTAGGAGTATAAAAAATGGCTAGTAGTGTGATTTTGATATTTATATAATTTCAATTGCTGGGAATCAATTCTCCCTGAATTATGAATTTGCTCCAATTGAAGCTGTACTGTGTATTGATTGCTCAATTTGTTGTTCAGAATTCGGAATGAAGGAATGAACACTAAAAGGCAACAATAACAAATGAGAAAAATTGCATCTTTATTTCAAAGAAATGTTGAAGTTCTTTGTTCTGGTATAACTATAATTTATATGATAAACAGAAAATATATGGATTTCTCTAGCATAAATTAAAATACTAGGCATAAACAGATTATAGTTTCCAATCACTCAAGCAGTTGATCAAAACTTGCCCAAATTTGCCTTCATTGATAGCCTCAACAACTTTCTCTATGTCTTCTCCTGGACTGACCTTCTTTTCTCCACTTAGAAGCTCGGTTCCAACTTCATTTCTCACAAATTCATATACCGGA
>CAOJBI012317263.1:0-18403 GCA_948277035.1 Euphorbia corollata
AACAATATCAAAGTGACATTTATCTTAATTTGCACCATTACTTTATCTTAAATAATTCGATAGTTCTCAAAACATGAAGTGAAAAAATTTACTCAGATTTTTCAGTTTCACACCATTAAAACTTTTATTGAGATAAATGTATTCAATTTTATATTTATCTCTAATGATTTTTCAGTTTCAGGGGGCTTTGGAATACATAAATGCCAAGTTGAGGGGGTTGAAGTGGACAATTGTAAGTTAATGGGGGCAAGTGATGAACCAAGCCAAGTTTATGGGGCTTTGGAATGCATAAATGTCAAGTTGAGGGGGTTGAAGTGGACAAGTGTAAGTTGACGGGGGCAAGTGGTGAACCAAGCCAAGTTGAGGGGGCTTAGTATGCATTTAGCCTTTTTGTTTTTTTATTATCCATCCCTTAATATGGCATTTCAATAAATTTTCAATACTAAATTTCAATTTAAATGCTATTTTTCCAATTCGTAGTAAAAAAATTAGATTTAATGTGTTAAATATTAATTCGAATACGAATGGTACGAACATACTAATATAATAATAAAATAATACTATTCGAAAAAAATGTGTTATAGGAAATTAAAAATATAGAGAACGGAAACTTATGTATGGATATATATAAAGAAAATCCAACACCGTCAATTTTTAGGTTGGTTTGTTTAGATTACTTAATTAATTACTTTTTATTTGGTAAAAATTAGAAATTCCGTTCGCTAGAAACAATTATCTTGCTTTTTTAGCCATCTGTGATTGTACTCCTTGTGAAATCGTGTATATTATTCTTTCTTTTTTACTAATTTCTTATTTTACTTGGGTCGGTCCAAAATTGAATCTGGTGAACATATTATTTTATTAGATACGTAAAAAAAATTTAGGTAATTAACTCGCCCCCTAGCAAAATTTATGGACCCACTGCTCATACCCATCATTAAAACCACCCTTTTGTTCAACAGTTAATGAATTTATCAACCCAAATTTGAACATCTCTTTCATCGTATTTGAAGGTAATTGGAGGTTACAAGGACTGCCATTATTTGATGCGATGAAAACCAGTAGGAGTAGTGTTGATGTTTGGAGGAGTGATGTTGAGGGCATTTGCAAATGAGAATGGTTTCTTTGTGTGGACTTGGGAAACTGCGTTGGTTAAATCATTGCCTTTTTCTGAATTGGTGTTTAGTTAGTTGTAGCATTTGGGCAATTTGCTTACATCAACTTTGCTATATGCTTCTCTGCATCTACATGTTTGCCCCCACCACCTTGCTTCAATTGTGCACCTCCATTTCAGTAAGTCCCTTTTCTTTTCTTTTCTTTTTTGATTTTTTTATTTAATTCTGAATTATGTCAAATCCGAACGTGTCACATCTACAGATCTTATCCTCGCCGATTTCTCGTTTGGTTGACATCTCTCCTGTTACAATCAAACACAAATTCTCGTACAATATAATTATCTTGTAATTATCATGAATTTTACACCTAAAAAAAAAGTAAAAAAATCAAAATATAAAGAGTTTAGTATGTAGTTAGCAAATAAAACGTAACCAGATACATGTTTAACTCGGATGAAAACGAAAATGAAAATAGTGTTTTTAATTTGTACTGAAAACGGGACTGTCAGACACGTTTTTAATACTTATAAAAAATTTAAATAAAAAAAGGATGAATAATCCAGTCACCAGTTTCCAGGTTAATGATCATTTAGAAAATATAAATCAAAGTTAATAAAAAATATAAAAAGAATTATTTGGCTTTCATTTTTCTGCACCATGACAGCTCAAAAAGCTCTTTTTATGAAGAAAAAAAGAAAGAAGAAAATGCAACGAAGAAAGAACAGGAAGCAAAATGAAGAGCAGATGGTAAAAAGAAGACAAAGAATCAAGTTAATTACAAGATGAAATCAGCTAAAACACAAAAAGAGCAAGAGATAAGAGATTTGGAGCTCACATTGGTAGAATAACATGGAAATGGTGTTAACTGAGAAATTGAAATGGGGGATGTGGTCATTTAACCACCACGCATTGTTGTGCTGTCAGCACCTGAAAACGGGATTGAACAGGTCTTTCTTATAATTTCTTTTAATTTTATAATATTGAAAATTGGAATGTCAATCCGTTTTTAATACAAATTAAAACACCCTTTCATTCGAGTTAAACATGTATCTAGTTACGTTTTATTTATCAACTATGAGCCTAAACCTTTTTATAAACCTTTTATATTTTAGTTTTTAGCATTTTTTAGATGTGATGTGAAATCCTAATTTTCATAATGTTACCACTTTCATATAATTGAAACCATGTTTTTTCAACAATATACAAAACGGATCTCAACTGGATCCGGACTTAGACCCAGATCCATTGTATAAATCCAGAAAACCCTATTTTCCTATCTGCTCTCTCGCCGACCTCTCCATACGATCAAATCCACCATCATTCTCCTTGCCACCACCACATACCACCGCACCATCGACTCATCCTCCACTTCATCCGACGCCGTGAAAGTCTCCGTTCATCGTTGCCACTTCGCTGCTCTAGATTGTTTCTCATCCATCGTCGCTGCTCCTTCTTCACTGCTCCGCTGTCGCTTCTCCGCCTTTGGATTTCTGACGCTGCTCGGATTCCTCTTATCGTCGTTCTTCACTTAAATCAAGTAAGTCTTTTCAAGTTAATGTTCAAATCCCTAATTTTGATTTCATTCCGAGATAAGCTTAGAGTAACAACAGTGGGTTGATTGCATTAAACAAATTCATAGTCTGGAGCTTGCATACCTTAAAATAAGTGCATTTTCACAATATAGTCGCATATTGTGAAATATAAGCTTACGTAATGTGAAATCAGAAGCTAATAACTACAGTGTTTATGTTAGATGATAAATGGTTTTTGAGAAGAATTACCATCTTGTTTTTGTTTTTTCTTTTTTGGAATTTAACCATGCAATTTCCTATCAACGGCATAAGAATTTCTTTGACAGGATTTAGGGTTTTCATCAGGAAGATAAATGCTTTTAGCTTATTAGGTTCTCTTAGAAAGCCTCATCAAGATTTTGCTCGCCATAATCAGTTTTACAGATAGTATATCCAATGAATGCTATCTTATTACCTTCATCACTTATCCTTGGGTTGCCTTCCCGCCAAATTTCACCCTATCATCGCTTAAAACCACGGGGAATTTCTACTAGTAGAATCTGCCATAATGTTCCTCTCTTCTCCTCGATTTATTCTTCATTTCCATCCAGCTTGCGCTGTCACCATTCATCAATTGCTGCCACTCTTCCTCCAGAAGAGGGGCCAGTTCCCGTGATCACCTTCGAAGATTTTGTTGAAAAAGATTGGTCGTTTCTCGATTTTGACGGCTTAAGTTCCAGAAATGAACACAACAAAAATATCAGTCAGATAATTTCTGCAGGAAAGATTGAAGAGAATTCAAGGGTTATGGTTTCAATAGCCTCAGAAGAATTTGTGGATCAGTTGGTTGATACATCACCCTGCAGTCTTTTGCTTGTTGTTCATGATTCACTTTTTCTATTAGCAATCGTCAAAGAAAAATACGACAAAGTTAAATGTTGGCAAGGAGAACTAATACATGTGCCGGAAAAGTGGGCTCCTTTGGATGTTGTGTTTCTGTATTTCCTTCCAGCTTTGGCCTTTGAACTCGATCAGGTCTTTGGAAAACTTGCGAAACATTGCTCGAAAGGTAATTGAAAAGAATATTTGAACTCATCTTTTTGGTCTGATCAACTTAAGTCCAATTAAGCTTTATCACACATGAAATGTTATGATCTTTTTGTGCTAAAGTTGCTTTGCTGTTATGGTCCTTGATATGAAATGAAGAGCAGCTTTCCTTTTTGTTTTTTCCTGTAAACATTAGTATATATCTTGCGTCAATAATAGTGCATTGGTGGTTCAAGCTTTATTATTAGACCGAGGATTTGACTGTATCTAACGATTTCATAGGTGCCAGAGTGGTCATTAGCCATCCACACGGAAGAGAAGTATTAGAGAAGCAAAGAAAACAACACCAAGATGTTATTGTTTCTGAATTGCCTGATAAGATGACCCTGGAGAAGATCGCTGCTGATCATTTGTTTGAGATAACTGAATTTGTCGATGAGCCAAGATTTTATCTTGCTGTCTTACAGTTTTCTGGGTCAAGAAACTGAAAATAAGAGTTTCTTTATGTCTTTTTGGATAACATTTTTGTGCTATCAAGAATCAGTGAAGATGCCGTGAGAATTAATTTTCCAACTGACTGAGCCTGATTTGTTAAAACATAAAATCTCCTGAAACTGCAGCGCAATGTTTCTCATCTTTGTTGTGCATTAGGGATTTGTGTTTTATGCATTCATGCGCGAGGTTCTTTCATATCAAGCCATTTCCTCTCCAGAATTGATAAGCTCAAACCCAAGCTCTGCTCTACGCTTTTTTAGATTTTACAGCCAACAACTTTTAGGATAGTTTTTTCTCGTAGAGTATAGGTCATTCTTGATGCTTTGTTGAGATTTGAGTTTCATGATTTAAAAAAAAAGACTAAGATGTCAAAAAAACTATGAACCCTAAATATTTTTTTTAATGAACCATCCTCATCAAAATATAATGTAACTTGGATAATGGGAGGTACAGATAACCAAACCTGAGTATGAATTTTACGAGCTAACTTCAATCCTAGATAGAGAGTTGTATATAAAAAAAAAAATATATCATATGCTTCGGTAAAAAAGAAGCTGATCTCATACAAAAAACCTCAAGCAGTAATGCAGTATACAACTCTTCAACTTTTTTGCTCTCTCTACTTTATAATTTCTAAATATTAAAAATAAAAAATAAGACCAAATTGGTTGCCAATCAACTGAAAATACTATAGTTTGTAGTTTTTCGAAGGAAGATTATTGCACTTCCAATAGCAAATAAGGGACAGATTCCTGAACAGCCACCTCACAAACACATTAAAAGAAGGAAAACCGCAGGCCATTGTTTGCTGCAAACAAGTTATATTCTTGGACGATAATCTCTTTCTTATTGCCAGCAGTACCATTTTCAACTGACATTTTAGCAGAAAGGTCCCCGACCATCCCATTTTTGGAAGGCACAGTATCTGGTTCGCTACCCCTTGACATAGCCAAGGGCCCACCAAAATGGAACAAGGAAAAGTCCGAGCAACTCACATGCAATTTGGTCGAGTTTTCCGTTTTCCCACCTTCCATATGAGATGGTAATTCTGTTGGGCGTGACATAGCCGAAGCTTTCTTCTGTGTCTTTGTATGTTCCTCAGAGTTCAACACATTGGCTTTCCCAACTGGCTGATAAACAGGAACCGGACCAGGATTATACATGGGAGTCGCCACATGCTGCACTGGACCATACTGCATAAATAACCGTGAGTTCCCATCTAAACCATAGTCACTAGGAGCAGCATATAGGTAGTGGTTAGTGTGGGAAAAGGGCATTAATCCATCAGGTGGAGCAGCAGGCCAGGTAACTGGATTTTGATGGTAGTAATTCACTGAGGGAGCTGGCAAAACTGGATATTGCAGAGGTGGAAACATGCCTTGATGATGTTGAGAGCCCATAGCACTAGCAGTACTTGGTATTCTGTAATCAGCATTTTGGCTAAGTTTAGTAGGCATATTTCCTGCATCGATTATCCTTGGTTCATCTACCAAAAATCCTAGTTTTCTGCTTCCAAGGGCCTCCCCTCCATTTGTACTTGGTTTGTTTTCTATAACTGCATCACGGGAATTGTTCTGACATAACAAAGTTTCTCTTCCTTCTGAATGCTGACTAGTATCTTCCGAATCAGATTCCAAATTTCCATTGATTGACGAGGCTGTGATGCTATTATCTCCCTCGCTAGGGCATGATGAGCAGTTATCAGAGCTTGAAGTGCTAGGATCAGAAATCCCACTCAGAGAGTTCTTTGCAGGACAAGAAGCTTCTTTCTGGTTGCAAGGGTCCTTAACTTCAACACAGTATCCATTCAGGCTGCTTACATTGACTTCTAGGCTACAAGTTTCTGAACCCCCCTTATCATTCTCACCAAGATCGATTTCACCACAATTTTCAGTAACTTCACCACAATACAAATCACCAGACGGCTTATTGAGGTTACAATCAGATGCTACTCCACTCTTTAAATTGGATGATCTCAGGGTTACATAACTATCAGAGTTGTTCAAAGGATATTTCTTTTGTGATTCTGTAGCCTCCCAAACTCTCCTAGAATGAAATATATCTCTGCTAGAAGAATTGTTGGCAGTAATGCTTTTACTTTTGGGTCTTCCAAAACTTTCACGCACATAATCTGTCTGTCCATGCTTGTTACCACGATAAAATTGCTCCCCACAGTCTTGGGCAGTTCTGACAGCAGAAGCATGTGATTCAACCTTCACCCTGTATTCAATGTTTTGATGAAAGCTGCAAGAATGGAATTCATAACATTCATTCATCCTGTTTTTGGGGCAATGAAACTTCTCATTGAACTTGTGGCCACAGTTTCGACCATTGAACTTCGATCCATTAATCCTTGACAGCCTGTGTGATCCATTAACGCCCCTTGGAAGAGTCTCAAAATTGTCACAGTAATGTCTTGACTCAGATCTATTCACTACACCTCCATTTTCTGATCGACGTCTATCAAACCACTTCATAGAGGAATAAAGTTGAGCTTCTTTTCGAAATTTTGGTCTATGATGAGAAAACTTTGATTGTTCACTTGTAAAAGAGTCGGATCCATCTTTCAAATTAGTAAAATCTTCATTAGGACAGGAATCAGTTTGCACAACGTAAGTGACATTCCCGTTTGAAAGTTGTTCCTCAATGTCAAGAGATCCAGGCCTAGATGTGGCAATATCACCAGTTTCGCCAACAGAATCCCTACACCTGATGGCATTATTAGGTTCATCATCAACACTTGCTGAGGTTTCATCCTTTGACTCTTCAAGATTATCATTTGTTTCAGGAAACTTCTTTTCTTTGTCCTTCTCTTTCCCTTTGAGCCTCTCCTTTCTTCTAAGCTTCTTCTCCCTTTCTTTTGTTCTTCTTTTCTCCTTTCGTTCTTCTTCTTCACGCTTTTCCTTTTCCTCTTCCTCTAGAAGCTTCATCTGCAGGAAGAGTTGCTTTAAATGAAATGTGATCCTCCATTTTTTCAAGGCTGTATCCCAGTTTGGTTTGCAACTCAAAGTGTCCAAAGGACAAACATGAATACCTGTTTTTCCAACGTTATGATTTCTTTGCAAGCAACATGAACACGCTCCTCCAGCAGCTTTAATGCAAGACAAACAAAAATACTGTGTGCATTTTGGCGGGCAGTTCCTTCTCTAAAAGCCTTCTCAACCTGAAAAACACATCAACTGCTTCAGTTTCAGAAAATGTGAAGATTCAAACATAAAGATAAGTGAAAATTCCAGTCACTCTAGCAACCTACATATACTGATGATGATGATGATTAAGAAATGAATAGGGATATCAGGATAGGTGGTGGCATATGCAATTCAAAAACTGGATCAGTTTAACGCTCATTTATTTCATTTGTGGTTGTGGACCCAAAAGGCATGCTTAGCCACCACAATAGCCCTACTGTGCACCAAAATCTCTTCAAACTTTCCTGGTTATGGACAATTTACCTTGCATCTCCATTAGCTCTGCATTCCTCCTCTCTATGAACATACTTCTTTTACGTTTATTTGCAATTTCAAGCTAATGCAGCAATTAAAAGCTCAATGCTAATTAGTATCATGTCTTTAACAATTTCTAACCAAATAAACTTCCATCACTAGTTATTCTCATTTAACTAACAACACGCATGCCCACTCCAGAATATAAAACTGTCTCAATGTCAGACTACATCATATGCTCAGTTGGGATTCCACTGATTGAGATGAGAGCTTTGAAGATTTGGTAATTTGTTTTGAAACTAAAAAGGAAAAAGGAAAACAAGAATCATGCCTGTTCCTTAAAAATAACAGTTGCAGCATCTAGAAGAAATTCTCGAGCAAGTTCAGGACTCTTCGCATGTTTTTGAGGACGGGAGCACTCTCCATCCAGCTGATTGCCATCCTTGTCCATGGAATCATCATCCTAGAAGAAAAAAATTATAAATGACAATTCACCAAAATGTACAAGAGATTTTTTTCACAAACACAAAAAAACAAAGCAACGAGACCTAAACTACCTCTTCTTCCTCGGCTTCTTCAGCACGTTCAAAAAATCTTCTGATGCTTTCTCCTCTAGAAATAGTAACAAAACCATCACCAACCACTAGCCTGCAATGCACACATGGTTGACCTCTCAATGCATGAGCTTTTACAAAATACTCAGAGCAGCGTCCATCTCTTTTCCATGCCCTCAATGTGATATAACATGAAATTACACCACTAAGATCTAGGCCATCTACTTGTACACTTCCATTCATGCCTACATTTTCAAATTCTATTATGTCAGATTTTCCTTCTCCTGTTCCCACTGCCCATTCAAAATGATGATACGATCCAGCAGTATCAGCAAAATTTTGGTGCCAATCAGCCTGGATTGTGTTATCTGACACCTGAAATGATAGTTAAGAACCTTGTCATGCCACAATGTGGTATGAAATTTTCATCAAGTGTTCAATACTTTAAAAGCTAACAGTGAAAAAGTAGCATGGATGACTTTTTTATAAATCCTAAATATGCACTACAAGTTATGAAAGATGAAAAAACAACCTCGTACTGGAAAGCTGTATCTGAAGCACAAAACCAACTATTACAACGAGGTTCTCGCCGCATGCGTTTAAGCTCCTTCAGCTCCTTGAATTCACGAATAACATTCCTTCTACAATCTCTGCAGAATCTCTTGCTATCAAACCTGTGGCATGAAAGACTCGTTTTATTGAAAAAATGATTGAACATAAATCATGGAAGGATAATACGTAATGCATTATGACAACTACCAGCACATGAATATGCATAACGACAAAGATGCATCTGTCATATAAGCAAATATTAAAATGTGACTTAGGTTGGATTTTGGCAGCCATGTTTTTGGAAGAGATTAATATCGTGTCATTAGCAAGATAAAATACATCCATAAAACTTCTTTACAGATAAAACTAGGCTGACTTGAAGAGAAGTATAATATCCAGATGTTTGATTATTCTAGTAGTCCAAACTCCTAATTGCATTCTTACATGGTTTTATCAACTCGGAGACATCAATTTAAGTTATGATATATACCATATCAGTAATCTCCATGTTTCATTTCCTTACATACAACATTTGCAGAAATAACTGCTCAACAAAAATGAGACAGATGATAACTATAATGCTCAGTCTTTACGCCTTTTCAGAACCATGATGATTTTCAATTCAACATAGAGGAATGCCATTACTTCCCTATTAATTCATACATCTTCTCAATCTCAAAGGGTTTTTCTTTTTCAGCTTCCCTTATTTTGATTGATTTCTACCTTAGAGCTACAGACTAGTTTAGATTGATGGGTATAGCCACTGAGAATCGTGTGGAGTAAAGGAATATAACCTAAGACCCCTAATTCTTGAGCGAGCAAAAGTTCCAACCAGTCTAGTGTAAAGAATAGACTTTTACCTAGAATTATCACATCATGTTATGATACTCAATTCTCCTCTTCGTAAAGAAATGACTACTAGCATTTATCTTATAACTCTACTCCAACAAAAAAATTGACAGTCTACTTCTCCAGTCCACTTACTCGTCTTCTGCACCATGTCTACAAAATTATATTTGAAACATGCAAGCTTATGATAGGTGACTGTTTTGTCCCTAGGGCAACTAAAACTTAAAAGTTATTGCGCTTTTCGTTCTTGAAATCCCTTACGAACACACATAACCATAACCACAACCAACATCCAAGTTCTTCAAATAGATAACTCCATGCTTTCAACAGTGGCGATTGCTATATTTGCTAACTCAAATACCTGTGTAGCTTTTGAGATTAATGTGATCCATCCAGTCCTATAATGCCTTGAAGGACATCAAAGTTTAAGTAACAGAAATGGGAAAATTTTGCAACAGTGAATATGAAAGAAAGAGTATTTTGATAGATAGGACACACAAATATTCATGAAGCTTTTGCTGTACTAGAAACATTCTTCAACTTAGACGACAACAATACCCCTTTCAACCAAAAGATTTTAAATTCACCACAAAACAAAACTTTCCCTAGCCTTTGATCCTTTTAATTCAATGTACAGCCTTTGCAATAACTTACATCCTAAGAGCACACCTCCCAAATATATATATATATATATATATATATATATATATATATATATGAAGGCATTGCTAGGCTTTCACAATCACAGAAGCAGCGGGATTAAATATTTTGAATTTTCAAAATGAAATGTCAAAAGATCTCATAATACAGAGAGATGTATTCTAGTCACCACGATAATGCATTTTAAGTCAAATTACTAAATGTTTTCTTCTTTACCAGTTTCACAAGGAAACACCTGAGTACAGCAATTAGCTTCAACAGGCCCTCATTTCTTATGATCAGTTTTCTGGGAACTATATGAAGTACGGATATATATCAATATAAGGTATAAGCAATTGGCACCTGTACATAAGCCTCTCAATGAAATCTTCTTCCTTCATCTTCAGAAGAGATTGCCGTGTCTCCTCTCCAAGTGCTGACCAGAAATCCACTAGTGTGTCGCAAGAAATCCTGGCAGTGTGTAGTGCACAAGTTTCTCTTGTCCCGTAACCTCTACCATAACTCGCAATTCCTTGGCTTATCCAACCCCGGCCTCCCCCTCCACAGGCATCAGGGTAGAGCAATTCTCGTTCCCGTTCTCTTGCTCTTGCACTGTCAAAGACCTGAGTTTAAACACCACATCAGCTTCCATAACAGAAGATAATAATATGATCAACTGACAAAACAAGACTGAAACTCACATTTTGGAGACACTTGAGGGACTTTGAGTACAAATAGCAATTCAAAAGAGTCAGAGCGCCATCACGTGTTGTGGCCAGACCTCCCCAGGGATGGACAGCTGGATCCTGAATTTCACCATGGCACCCATTTATCATATATAATTCTTCATGAATTTGATTTTTTGAGGCTCCTGATCTGTTGTAAACTCCCTCATGATGCAAAGACTTACAGTACATGACTATCTGCAGGAAACCCTCGAGCAATAGTCCATTGCATCTAGAACAATACATGTTCTTACGTGCTTGCTCAAACAAAGTTTGTTTGTCGATTCTCAGTAGCTTATGCCGCGCTTGTATTGACAGCTCACTCCAAAACTACACAGTGCAAAAAAGTTGTTACAAGCCGGTAGCCAACTCATTACGGTTACCAAGTCTTGAAAGTTTAACTTCCAAGGGACAATGAAATCAATTAATCGCAGTACTAGTATACCATATAATGAAAAGAAGTTGTGTGCACTTAACTATTTTTGCCTTAATGCACAACCTGAGCTTCTCAAACAAGGTTACCTAGGATGTAAAAGAGTTAAATAAAAGCCAACGATTCTAATAAAAAAATTTAGGTATGCTAATATATTCCATTCAGGTGGCACTAGAATGACAAAATCTGATACATAAAGACTTATACTTGTCCTCTAAGCACACAGACAAAGCACTGAAAGTGCAATTGCCTGGACCTCAAGACTATTAGTCAAATGAAGATTGACATCATCCAGTCACCAAGCCCAAAATAAAATTTCTGCCATCAGAAGGACCAATAGTAACTTCTACAGATTGTCAATACTCTATTTAAAGTAAACTGGCAATGAACATTCATAAATTAAAAGTTAGAGCAGATCTGGAAAATAAGATACCACAGCCAAACATCAAAAACTTCCAAGACAGTAAAACTATAACTTAATATCATGGGCAGCAAGATCCAAACAACTAAATACAAACACAAAATAAACAATCTAAACAACTAGAAAATATTGAGCCAATCCTATGCCATTTTATCTAAACACGTAAGGAGTTGGCATCGGTACCTTCTGCAGCTGATTATAGCTAACATCATTGCGGTGCTTTGACCAGAATCCATTGGCAGAAAGGGAGTATACACCAGATGATGCATTACTGAATTGTTCATTTCTGTGTGCTAATCCAGGCATGTTATTAATTTATAGGTATAATAATTCTCTCTTTAACATAAGAAACAAAATCAAACTACGATATATTCAGCCATAATCTCTCTTCATATACCAACCACAACCTCATTCCAGCGGATCCAAAACACCGATGTATAAAACAAAAATAAAATCAAATCAAACAAGTAAATAAACGCGATTCAATCTAACGAATACATAACAATTTAAATTATAAGGATCGACGAGTGACGGCTTTAATGTCATAAAAGTTGGGATTGATAAAGAAAGAAACGAAAAAGCAGAACGGATTTGGATTGGATTGAATTGAACTGAAGAGGAAAGAGATCGTAGGTAGAGCGGTGAGTGGGTTTTTGGGTGAAGAAGATTGGATTTGAGACTGCGGATTTGTTTATATATGGGGAGAGGAAGGACTGGAAGAGATGAAGGAAGGAGATTTTGAGCCTTTTGGGAAAAAATGGCAATGAAAATGAACAAACTTGTGCTGTGTATTATTATAATTTGATACTGCTGGTCACCCACGGTTAAATCCAAAAAACACCTACACACTGCTGGATTTTACATTTTTAACTGCCATTCTTTATTTTTCAACCCATTAAGAACTTTTTGGTTGTTTCTTTTCGCGGCCTTAAAATTTACTTCTCCTTCAAAATTTGTGGTTTCACGTTCACCGCATAAATTTGGAATCATGACAATGGTTTTTGGGGGTGATATGGAAGATGAAATGTTTCCATAAAAGTTGGCCGGAGTCTACAGAAATTAGGAGATATTTAGTTATCTTTTTAGTGTCTCGTAGAAGGTCCCTATAGAATTTAAGGCGGAAAAATGACGAGTTGATACTCTTACTTGACAACCTTGTCACG
Organism: Euphorbia corollata; assembly: GCA_948277035.1. Lineage (NCBI taxonomy): Eukaryota > Viridiplantae > Streptophyta > Magnoliopsida > Malpighiales > Euphorbiaceae > Euphorbia > Euphorbia corollata. The sequence goes on from CAOJBI012317263.1 coordinate 12,948, forward strand.
TCGCCTATCTCTTTGAATTCGATTGGAATCGATTGCAATAGCAAATCTTTCTCTTGGGTTTGTGGAAGTCAAGTGACCTTCTGGTTGGAATATTTATATGCTACCTTCGTGAATGATTTATTTTCGCGCCTTTAAAATTAATTTCCATTTAATTTTCAATATAAACCCCGCGTAGATGTTTTAGAAAACTTTCCAAAATAAGGAGACAATATCATCAATTTGAATTCATTATTCCATATATAAACAAATTGTGTTTCCAAATGTAGATGTGTTTTAATGTAACTAGTTATTTGGATATTTATTTCATTTTCTATTGTACAATAATAACCATTTTTATACGGGCAATCCGAATATAGAAAATATGAGCTTCTTTTATTTCTAAATTTTTCTTTTCATCAAACAAAATACGTAAACTTTAAATCATCGTACTCGTCGTATTCATGGTTACGACGTTTTGTATTGTCATCTTGCGTAACAAAAGATGATTATAAATCACCTCGCTCGCATGTTTCACTAAATATATTCACTAAATATAATTAAGTGTAAAGTGAAATAGTGACGACATAGGCCAATGGCAATAATGTCATCAACTAGTGAGTACTAATCAATGCAGTAACAAATTGGTGGCGTTTAGGGTGAGAGCTGTTTGTCTGGTCTGGGTTACAAGTGTAGAGACATTACCAATTTATGATCCCTTATGCCATCCTTTTAACTATATTTTGTTTTCTTGTCACGCAAAATCATTTTGAAATCATAGATGTAAGGATTGTTTACAATTGAGAAAGTCTACAATTAATGGACCTATCTACTTTGTTCTACTATCTAAGTTTTTTTGAACTTCAAAGCTAAAAACATATTTCACAAACGAGCAATAGATTTAGAGGAAAATGAACTTCATATATTAAATTTGTAAGGTTTAGAAGCTTGAGGAGGGCTTGGTATTGCTTTGCAAGACACCGTAACTACTTTCCATTTGATTTTTTTTATTTTTTTAATACGTATTTAATAATCCATTCAGAGAAAGAACTCTATGAATTTAATAGAGCAAACTAGCTCCCTCCTTGCTATTGAGTTGACCTTAATCGGCGTGTATATTGTACCTTAACAAACGTTGCTTGACTTTGAAATTCGTGAATTAATTGTCACATATATGCCTATACTAAGCCCAATAATACTGTTACTCCCTACTCTTTCAATTTTAATGATGAATATAAATGTTGAAAGAAACAAAAGAGGGTGAATGAAACCGAAGAAAGAAAATAAACAACGATTGTCATTACATGGTGTAGAAAATGTTGTCCTTTTGATGATGATAACGTATATACAATGCGATCTGTTTAAAAAGAGTTGAAAAGACTTGCAGAAGTAAATTAGAGGGAGTATATTAGAGAGCATCATCAATCCATATTATATACCCAAATGGAATGAAATGGTAGCACAACTGTCCGCACACTTGAGTTGCAGTGAAATATTGGTGTTTTCTATGCATGTCGCACTTGCTACTACTCCCAATACAATATGCTACCGTATCCCATCCTCCCCATTGAACTGGGATGAGACCATTGTTTTGCTCCAACTATTAAGACCTTGGATCCTAATCAATTAAATTGTTACCCTCTATTTGGACCGGATCTAACATAAATTTCGCCATTTTTTATGTGCTTTTCCCAACATTGAAATGATGAAAATATCAATCCATATCTAACTCATTTCTATCCATAAATTTGCTTCTATGCATGTTGCACTTGCCTTTACTCCCAGTATACTTTCATATTCCATACTCCACATTTAACTGAGATGAGCCGATGGTTTTAGTCCAAGAATTATGACCATATATGTTCATGGTCGGTATCCGCCAAACCAGGCCCAATCCAAACCCACAATTTATAGGGTAGGATTAGACACTAAATTTTAGCCAGCTAAAACCCAAAGATTAATGGTTCAGTCTTGTTTTTTATGTACATACTCAAATCTTGGTTCGATAGCTGTCAATAAATAATTATTTTAATTAAAAAATGCAATTAGATGTAAGATTTACACGTAATTATATTTTTTTTTCTTTCATTTGCATTTAGTGCATAAAAAATTTAAAATAAAATTTAACATGATCTATGGCAGGGCTTAAGATTTACTCCGTGACCCGACCCAACCCGAAATTTTCAATTGTGGGAAGGCTAAACTTGGGTTGATATTTTTTGTGAAAACCCGATCAATCCCGACCAAACCCACCTATGAATCATGATCAAACTAAATTGTTACCCTCTATACGGGTTAATCGAAACTAATAGTGTTTAACTGCTTCAACTGTTTGAATGGAAATTTTGGCTATACCAATCTGTAATGCATGGTTTCTAGGTAATAAGAGACCTTGCTAGGATAGTCAAGCAGTGTTTTAAAAATTGATCTAAACTGATTTTTTAAAAAACATCGTAGCAATTTTCCTTAACAATGCGATCCTAGATGTCTTGACCAGTTAGGCAAGCTAGGCAGCTTTGAGTTGTGAGATTATAATAAAATTTCCAAACTGTGTTTAAAATCAATACCTATGCTGGATCGAAGGATTTTTCAGAACTTAAATATCAATTAAAAAAATTCACTTATTCTTATATTAAAATATATTTAAATAAACTAAAATAAATTCAAAAGAATTAATACTATGATTAATATTAATATTGAAATATTTATATGTAAACCAATAATGCTTATTTGTAAACGCTTATGTAGCACCTGCATCTGACTCCCGCCCGTCTAGCGTTTTTTAGAACATGCACACTGAAAATGTCTCATAAATGAAATTTACGTATAATTACGCCATATAAATAATTATGTCATACAAAGTAACATAGCATGGATTTGATTGTTTTCAAACACTACTATTTATGGAAGCATGTAGCATGTAGTATTAATACATTATAATGCCTGGATATTTAAACTGGAACTCTAACCAATATTTAAACTGAACATACATCTTCAATTGTATATTCTCCCAACTCGATGCTCCCCGGAGAAACCGATTTTTACCCATCTAATGCAGGTTACTCTACCTAAATCCCATGCTTAATAATCTCAAAGTAAAATCAATGACTTAAAACTAATCACGCTCACACATTATCCAACCTCGTAGATCAGGATTCCTAAGTAATCCACACACTAGAACTGGACAATTCCACCACAACCAAGAACCCCTGTTGTTCAACTTACTTGATTCAAATCACATTAACTTGACGACAGACCACAAACGGACAGTTGATTAACTTCACTTGCTACAACAATTAGAAATCCCTATAGTTTCAGCACTTTTTGCAGACTATCTGCTCTATATACAAAGAAAGGCTACTGTGCAATCTATGACAACCATCAAAAAGAAAAACAATCAAATTTTAGGCACAAGTTTTAAACTTCATCGGGTGGCGCTGCCCCATAAGAATATGTGGAATACTTCTTATGAACCCCGCTTCCAAATAGTACAGACAGGTGGCAACTTGAAACTAATGTGATAACATTTGCAATGCAAAAATTATGTAATATGAGATGCAGTAATTTCTAACATAGGAATAGTTTCATAATCTGGTCACAATAAACTAGTTCAGTCATTCGCATCAAACTCTAATTCAACAGATTGATTATTAGAGAACTCAACACAAAGACACGGGGCAGTTCTAAAAGGAAAACAGTGAATATAATCCCAGCATTCATATATCAAAAAGATGATGAGATACTGTTCCACAATTTGCAGAATAGTATTAAAAAATTAAATGCCAAAACCAAAAACTGCCCGAATCTTATGGAAAATAAGTTCCCTCCATCCTCTCTCAGTATTCTCTGCCACTGTTGCATTGCCATATCTGCATCGGAATTCAGAACATAACAAAGGCCAACAGTTAGAAGTCAACAAATCATACAGAACATTACCATAAAGGTCCAATCTTTCAGCAATTAGAACAACTCAAACTAACCTATCTTCTTCTGGAATATCAGTATGCAACAACTTGACTACAGTAAGCCCTGGTTCAGGCTCCTCCAACGTAAGCCTTACCTGCAATAATTACAGAAACATAGGGTTCAGCATTCTTAAATCTTAACACAGTCGCAACAATATGAAACTGAAAACATAACTAATAATCAATAAGATGTTACCGTGGAAACAACACCATCAGGCCAATTGCCGAACCTCCACTTTTGCACAATCAATTTCCCTTCCTGCAAATCCACATTAGTTCCTGACACTGATCCATCAAAAATGCTAAATTCCCCTCCAACCTCTTTGCTAATTCTAGCATTACTCTGTGTAAATCCTTTCCATCTATTCTCATCCATCAATATCTCAAACATATCTTTAGCTCTGCAACTGAATTTCTCAGTCAAACTGATAGTTTTAAACCCTTCCTTGGATTCTTTCTTCTTTACTTCCTTCTTCTCTGCTGCTGCAGGTGTTGTTGTGGCAGCTGCTTTCTTTGCCTCTGCCGTTTGCCCTTTAGGGGCTACCTTTTTAGATTCCAATTCATCCCTAGCAGGTCCTCCCTTTGCCATACTCTGAACATAAACCCTAATTTTCTCTTCAATGATCGGTTTCCCTTTCGATACCATCGCTTCCTTCAATCTCTTCCCAATAGGACTTTCATCCTTAATCGTAACCCTAATTTCAGGATCTTCATCTGCATTCTCATCGGAAATATACGGAATTTCAACGGATCCGTCGACTTTAAGCAAAGATTTCCCATCGGAATCTTTAGCTTCGCCTTCCCACAGAAGCGAAACATTAAGCTCATACCCAGGAATGATTTTCCCTTTGCGAATATTAACATAGGCTTCCCCATCTACCTTGTCAAGCTTCTTGATCTTAATGAATAGATTACCTTCACCGTCAAGAATAACGAGACCAGAGAGGAGCTTTGAGAGGAGATTTCGAGACCATTCCATACAATCAGTCTCAGCCCAGTGCCAATTGTGAACATTGGTACCATCTGGTCTATCTTCAACGATCCAGCGGCTGTCGCCCTCTCCAATCTTGGCCATTGACGAAGAAAGAAAGGAGTAAAGATTGCAAAAATTACGAGTCAAAAATGAACTGGGGAAGCAGATACGGAGATGGAAAAATAAGGAAGAAGGATTTGAACGTATGAGAGAGTCTGGAGAGTTCTGCAAAAGTTGGAAGGATCTAGAATAGGTTTTGTTTATTCGTTAATGGAGGAAGCAAATCCCAAGTTGTTTTGGGGAGAGAAGGATTTCATAGAAGAATCTAGAACACGGTTTACATTAGGGTTAATTCTGTTTGGTGAATGCAAAATTATGGTTAGTGAGTGGAGAGATGAGTCAACTCGCTAAACGACTTCTCTTATTCTATGTAATGGATCTTGCCAAATTTGGGAGAATCGTCTATGTAATGGCCCGGGCCAGCCCATTGTCTGTTGGCATTCATATAAAATTCAGGAATTTTGATAAATAATCGGAATTTC
>CAOJBI012317425.1:0-11634 GCA_948277035.1 Euphorbia corollata
TACAGATTGAACGGGAAGTAAGAGCAGATAGAATATGGGTGGGTGAGCTTATTTTCCTTTGTTAATTGGATATTTTATTTTCCTTTGTTATTGGGCGCTAACTTTCCCGCTCCATAACTTTCATTATTTCCATAACTTTTACCAACACTTTCTTATTTTCAGCAAATGTGTTATCATTGATATGCTTTTACCATCATTTCGAAATAAGTGTTGGCATAGGTCAATTTACTATATTGATTTGCTAACACTTTCATGCCAACACTTTGCATTTTAGTTGGCAAAGGATATATATGGTGCAAATTGTAATACCCACTGTGAAGGCTTCTCCGCCTAGTTGAATGAGTGAAGAATAGTTGGTTAAAGCTTACCTGGGGACTGGATGTAGGAAGAAGGCTGAATTAGTATAAAATCCCTGTTTGATTTCTCTGAGCTCTATCTTTTTATTACTCAGCATTGTTTCATTCTATTAGCATCTTTCTGTTGTCATTTGCTATTATTCTTTTGCTAAGTTTGAGTTTCTGCAGAGTCGTTGCTGAGTGGTTAGATTCAACATAAGCTCTGTAAACTGTGACTTAGCTCAGTTTGCTACTTGCCTTAGTGATTTTTCTTTGCTCAGCAAACTAATTAGTAATCATTTAAAAAAGAATTTAAATCGACCTAAAATCATGCATCCCCCTCTAACTGAAATTATTTAAGCCTTCGGGATCAACATCAATTATTATCTTAAACTTAATAAAAGTGGACGTATTTAGTTCTGTGCGACTGAAGTTACTGACCAAATCTCAATTTTACAAAAGTAATATGATTAATAATTTGTAACGTGTATGTGAGATATTTCTGCAAAAATTATTTGCATAATTTCAAAAAAAGGTCTCTATTAACTTTTTTTCTTACAAAATTAATATCTTCCGTGAATTTCATCTTCTTTCCCTTTTTTTATCCAAATAAAATAATTATTAAGAAAACAAATAATGTTTGGGTGATAACTTGGAAAATTATATATATTCATAATTATTAAGAGACCCAATTTTACTTTAAGGAGACAATAACAAAAGGGAATAGAATCCTTTAATATTATAATTCATATTCCAATCTAATTATAACAATATGGAGCCTACATGATAATACAAAGGTTTCTCAACCTCAAACGTACGATAATTTCTTTCAGTTATGTTTCTTTTTCGTTATCTTTTACCGATTTAGGCATCGGAACATTTTTTGTTTATTTTTCAAGTTCCTTTCTCGAATCTAACCTATAAGAAGATTATTTTCGCTATTTATTATTTAACAAAGTAGATCTCTCCTCATTTTAAATCATTGACCATATATCAAATACAAACAAACATCTGACTAAAATTGAATTACCGTTGGACGTTAAATTGAAAATTAAAATTGGAGGGATATATGCATTGGGAATAGATCAGAAGCGAAAAGTTTATATTCAAGAAACAGTAACAAATTAAAGTTTAAAAGACAGATTGAAGTGCAACTGAAATTCAAATTGAACAATGTAATTTCTCCAAATTGTGTGCAATGTAAGCAATAAAGGGTCAGTGTGTGCATTTTATCCAAAGGTGTCACTTGAAATTTTGCAATTTGAAGGTGGTAGTTGGTGTTTCGTGTCAAATTCACAGCGCAGCAGATGTATTTGTCTTTTAAGTTTGATGATTTATTTTTCTTACTGGACTTAAAACTTTAATGGATCATGAACTCTTGGAATTTGTCCCTAAATTTCAATTCCTCCTGAATTTTTAAAGGTTATAAATAAAATAATTCTTCGAACTTGAATAAAACGCATTAGTTTGTCCTTTTTAATGTCACGGTCAGCTTCTAGTTGGTTAATTTTAAATATTATTTTCCTAATTTGTTTCTCTCAATCAGATTATGACATGTGACACTTACCATATTCAACGTGGAAAACATGACTAATTTGCTATAAAATGTCTTATTAATTCCCCAACTTATACAAATTGAATCACTTAATCACCTCTGGTGGGAATGTCATAACAAATCAAATTAAAGTTTTCACATTAACAATAAGGGGAGTAAGTTTAGGGAAATACAACGAAATACATTAAAATTAATTTTATTTTACTTTTACATATAAAAGAATCATATTTATACTTTGATGTAAAAAAAAAATTCGTTAATTTTGTTATTGCGCTAACAGGTTTCATATTTATGCTTTTACACACTTTTTTTCTTCTTTTTTTCCTATCTTTTCATGAAACCCTAGACAGGATATTAGAGTGACATATGGCCTTTATAAAACTTATTTTCCATTAATTTTTACAATTACTTTTAAAGCATCAACGAAAATCATCGTTCAAAGGTGTTATATATAGTATAAGAACTCTTATACTACCTTTACATGAAAGTCTTTCATTTGGTCTAAGAGCTCTTAGACCTAGTATAAGACTGTTGTGATGAATTTATGTAGTCTATTGTCCATTTCATGTTCAAAATAGTACTTAATTTACCATTAAAAACTGTCATAAAAGTCATATACACGGTATAAGAGTGAGAAGAAGAAACAAAGTACGACAAATTCACAAATCAATTGGTATAAGGTTGTTAATAAGCATACAAACAATTGAATCCTCTCTTAGTTCCACATTTGTAAACTGATATGATTGTTTAACCAGGTTCTGTTAGAAAAATCTGGTAGTAACTAGAGACGAAACAGAAAAATAACCCGGATTTCTTTGAAGTCGTGAAACACTTTCAGATTGAAACTATTTCGGTGGTATTACCAAAGATTCAATCGGATAAAATCAAAGAATTTAAGAACGAGAATGATAATTCGATGTGTACAGTGTACCAAAATGAATGAATGTTTTCTGTCTATTTTTCGACAAAGAAAAAATGTTTGCCAGCGATCTTACTTACAGGAGTCGAAATCAGCCGCCAAAACTGTTAACCGCCATCAACCGAAAAGTCGCAACTTTTTGGACTGTTTCTAGCGAAACAGAATAAAAAGTCGCAACTTTTCATTAATGACGTTAGCTCGACCCCAGCTTGGGGCGCTGCCCCCGGACCCCGCTAGGGGCTGCCGCCCCTAGGACCCTGCAGTACCCGGATTTCTGCGTTTCGTGTTATAACTTGAATCAAGCATGCACTCCGCATTCTCCTACTTGTTCAATGATTTATAATACGATTCCATTGGACAACACACAAATCAATCCAATTACACTAAAATACCGACAGGTTCTGGATATACAACTGATTTGAGCCATCATGATAAGTTCTTTTGGTGGTAAAATAAACCATATAAGCGTAATACCCTCCCATTAAACTTTTTGCTGCTATATATATGAATCATGTCTACATGGTTATATAGCACAAAAGATACTAACCTTGCCCCAAGATCAAGTTCAGCCTGGCTATCATTCTCTCTAATAGAATTGGGAGCCCAATCAGGTATAAGATGTGATCCAAGTAGCAACGCATATCACTTGCTGATTGTTGCGAGGTCAAAGAAGAAAATGCAGAGGAAAAACTATCTTCCATGGTTACAACTTCATCAGAAGAAGCTAAATTTGATGAGTGGGGATGAGGTACCAAGTTTATGTCAACAGAGGACATTGGACTTTTATGCATCTCCTCACCCAAAGCTCTAAAAGGTTCCCACAAAAGTAAAAACCATTTAATTGTACAAGCAATTTCAAATCCGTGGAATCAATAGAATATTTCATAAACAGGCCTCAATTGCGTAATCGGATCAAAAGGCACACATGCATATCAAAACAATGGAATTAAATATGACTAAGAACCAGGAATTGCAAACTTTGATTAAAAAAAAAAATAATTCCTTCAATCTTGATTAATATGTAAATGTAATTAAAACATAGAAAAAAATAGAGGCAGGAACTTTATGAACTACATGAAAGAGATCACGTTTGCACCTAAATCTTTCTAACATCGGCAATTTCAAACCCCCATATCAAATCCCCAGATTAAACTATCACCAACGAGACGGAGAAAGCTAGTGAATCGACGAGGTACGAAGCGGTAGCTACCGACTATGGAAAAAGCATACCGGCGGACGATACAGGCAGAGTGGACATGTCGATGGATGCATCAGTGGAAGAGCAGCGGCTGGGCAGAGGTCGCCGTCGGTAAAGGTTCTGCGTTAGAATTGTTGAGAAGATATAAATTAAGGAATCCAAAAGAAAAGTGTCGTGTTACCCTAAATTAAAATTAGTACATTGGTTTTCGTATTATTTTGTATTTATTTTGGTAAGGGTATAATCTTGTATTTTCATAAGTATCCCCTAAGTTTAGGGTACTGGACTGGAACTGTTCTAAGTTAATGGTGGCACCGGTGATCAGGACCAACTTCAGAAGAGTTTTTATACGTTCAACAAATTAATTTAAAAGTTTAATTTTAACCCTATTATTTCCCATCGATTTTACTTTGAACCGATACCAAAAATTTGTTGGCTTTTGTACAAGGAAGTCGATGCCAAGTCCTGCATTGTTCGTATCAATTTCAATTCAAGCTAATGTTCAAAACGTTATTGACATCAAATTTAAAAAAATAAAAACCAACTTCAAGTGCTACATAACTAATGTTGTTACGCTTTGGCCTAGGTTCGACCCCTTATGGAGTCACTTCTTTTGTCCATTTATATATTTCTTTCTTCATTTCATTACCAAATCAAACTATAATAAATATTACAAATGGTAAATCCAAAAGATATCAAACAAAAATCAAATTATAAATATTAAGAATTAACGTTAATTTTTTATTTGATCCGTGTGTCATTGTATGCATGAATTCAAAATTATGACATATAAATTTAATCAATAACCGTAAGATACGTTTGGAACATCGGACGATGTGAAAAGAATAGAAATAGATTGAGTAATCAAGTAATTTCAATCATTCATCACAAATTAAAATTTAAATTAAATCAATATACTTACAATGATCATAAACAACAATCGATTAAAATATCATAGTTCAATTGGTAGGGACTTAAAGAACTATTTATAAAAAAATCAACAAAAATGTTAAATTTGAAACTTAATGAAAAGTAGTATTGTAATTATTGTGTACTGACAAATTCTAGTTTGAATGTAATATTTTACGAATTTGGGATTGTGAATGATCATTATACAAGCATACTTGATAGCTCTAAATATTAAATACTTAGAAATTTCAAAATTGGAAACAAAAATAAAATTTGCTTTTGCTGATGAAATATTATATTGGTAATTCATCATTGTTTGGTTAGTGATATTTTAATAGTTATTTATTTTAGTAGATTTTTAACAAATATTTATTGCAAAATTTAATTATTTTTTATCAAAATTACTACAGTTTGAAAAAGAGAACATATTTTTATTAAAATAATATACATTATAAATTATTTGTGGTTATCAATATATAATAATATCGTTTATTATATTTTTATATCTGCTCGGACCTTAAAGTTTTCCGGGACAACCTTGTAAAAGTTTAATGCTCGAATCTCGTAAAAACATAAAACGGTTCTATTTTTTCATTAAATAACAGCCAGCCTGGCATTATTGTCACATAAATAAATTATGTTGTCTTATGAAAAGCTTTGAAATAGAAGCTTTGTTCGGCAGATGTTGTCCAAGGAAAAGTAATGCGAAATTACACATAAGTAATGTTAAACACGTGTGGATATATAAAAATATATGTTCATGTGAAATGGTTTTAATATAAATTTACCAATGCGTGACGTGAAAGAATTTATTAATTTAGATGTACAGCAGATATAGGATACGTTAAACCTATGAATAAGTAAATACGATTATACGAAAGAGTAAATATCCACGTCTGATAGCTACATAAACCGTTATTCTAGCTTTATCATATAAATATATGCATATTTGAAGGTCTTCAATGTAATTTCCAATGTTAGTATATAAAACCATGATAATTAAACGAGTACAGGCATACAGACATGGCCACGGTTCCGGAACCGCCGGTTCCGGTTTCAGAATCGCCGGTTCCGGTTCGTAGTTTTCATGAACTTAAACCTAAACCTTATATAGGGTGGAACCGCCGGTTCCGGTTTCAGTTCATAACCGCTGGTTCCGGTTTAGACAAGGTTTTGATCGATTTTGACCCGGTTCAAATCCGGTTCCGGTTCCGGTTCAAACCTTATTATATGTTACATTTTTATTTTAAATTTTAATTAACGTTAATTTTATAATATTAGATTTTGATTCACGTTAACATTAGTATTGGTTAGTCACTTTGAGCAAGATTTTGTTTCTTATTTTTTTATAAAAGACAAACTTACATTAAATAAAAAAATTGGTAAAAATGTAAAATAAAAGACGTTTGCATTAAATAATATTTCGAATTGTTCATGGACTAACATTTATTGTGTATTTAGATTGAAAAAATACAAACTTTTAAACGTAAGAAGCTTATAATTTAATTTTAGAACATATATTTTTTATTTTAATTAATATATAAGATGTTAAATATAAATTGTTTTTAATATATTAACATTTTAAATATAAATCATTTTATTGTTCAGTAACATAACTTATATTTACAAAAATTATTAAGGATTAAAATGTCATTTAATTTTTTAGGTTTAATCACCGGTTTGAATATCCGGTTCGAACCGCCGGTTCTCCGCCGGTTCTTCGATTTTACACTTCTATAAACCTAAACCTAAACCTAAACCTTATTTACCTTTGAACCGCCGGTTCCGATCCGGTTCCGGTCCGGTTTTGACCGGTCCGGTCCGATCCGGTTCACCCGGTTCCGGTTTAATTTGGCCATGTCTACTAACGTAGCAAAATGTTAGGAAATCATGTGTCCTCTTTGCGAGATAATAAACAAATAATTTCATATTGAAATGAGAAGTACTCCATAAAGGTAGTTTAAAGTAGCTTTTTTAAACTCCAAACTGATTTTACAAAACTTTTTAAGTCTGAGAAATGCATGTCGTGGGAACACGTGGAAAATGGAAAAAATATGCAATCTATTTTATTTCTCCAATTTTTGAACTTTTTTTTATATTTGTTCATTATCAATTTAGAATCTTAGATTATAAATGTGGATTCTTCGTTTATTTTCTTAATTTTTCATTGTAACATTTATTGTGAAAAAGGTTAAGTATTGATGTAATAATAAGTTGATAAAATTAATATGAGAGATAAACTAGTCAAATGTTATTATTTTGTTGAAAAGCTATCGAAAAGGGGTATCTTTTGAATAATACAAGCCATATGGTGACTTTTTATTGCTTGCTAAAGCTCCAATATAGGAGGAGGTAAAGGAAAGTCATTTTCTTAGTTTTAATTGTATTATATAATCAAACTGTCTAACGAAAAAGAAACGTAGACCACTTTATTATTTAACAAAATTTAACAGGATTGCCAATTAACAAAAGAAGATCAATTATAATGCGTATATTTCTATATTTAGCAAAACATCAACAAGACAATTAAGTTAGTAATTTTATTATTTTTGTCTTCCTTACGTTACGTTGACACACTTTATGTGAAGCTGTAAATAAATAAATAAAAAGTTATATTTCTATCTCACGTGTCCTGACTTCCTAAATAGAAGAAATAAAATAATTAAATTACTTTAAAATGACGCACGTTTGCACAAAATAGTAACACGGAAAAAATAAAATATACAACTTATGTAATATTGGATGAGTTTGACTTGGAATACTCAATTGAAAGTGAAATTTATGTTATTTCTAACTTTTTTACATGTCTTTTGGGGAGGAAAATGTAAAACTAAAAAAGATACTTTTGTGAGATGGAAACCAAAAATATAAAATGAACAGCCGGAAAATCACGAAATGCCTCTTACTCTTACATCATAATTTTTAAAGTAATTATTTTTCTTTTTGTAACAAAAAAATATTTATTAATTACTAATTATTGATTCATAACAAATTTTGGACTAATCTTATTGGGATCAGTCCAATAAACTCAAAGAAATTTTGCTGGACGCCGAAGCGAAAAAGTTTCACTTGCATCAATTTGTCATAGTGACAGCTTTTAATAAGATTGATGTCATTTCTTTATTTTTATTTCTTGAAAGAAGCTCACACAATGGATTAAAGAATCTGTTAATGGCTATAACGATTGGAATGTTGTGGTGAAGCATATGTTTTGTGAGAGAAACCAATGAGCGGATCGCTTGGCTGCGATAGGGGTGTCTCAAGTTTTGGGTTGTCATGTTTTTTAAGAACCCGTTCCAGGGATGCTTTCTTTACTTTTGCAAGAATTCGGGTTTTGTCTTCTTAGGCTTGTTCTAGTCTAGCGTTGATTTTTATTCTTCGTCTATCGAAAAAAAGAATATGTTATGACAATATTAGAAAGTATTTCTTTTAAAAAATCTTTTACTTCTTATTACAACGTAGAGCGAAAGTATTTACATGTTTGAGTTGCTCTTTAAAAAATAGACAAAGAAAAAATGGTTCAAAAGTGTGTGTGGCCTTCAAACATCAAAATTTGTCGGACAAACGAAGAGGACGCTGAGGCATTTTTTTTTCCATTTTAATTAATTACCATTTACTTCTTTATTAGAAAATGTAGCAAATGTAACCTAGTTGATTGAAATATAAAGCCGTGATCTTAGAGATAGTAGGTTCGAATCTACATCTAAGTTCAACGCTGTTTTTTTCATTATTATTATAAATCCAATTAGACAATTTTTTTTTTAGAAAAGTTCACTTTTTCAAGACAATAATATACAATTTAAGAGAGAAATAATTTTTTCGGATTCAATAATTTATATTATTTTTATAATATAATTATTTGAATTTATATTTTTGCCAACAAATTTAATATTATGTTGAGTTTTTTTAAAAAGTTTGCGTAAATGTAGTTATGTTTTTAAATTACAAAGGAAAATTCCTATCATACCGGATGTGGTTTGAGCCTTTAATCGCTAGAGTCACCATTTTAATATGCACTAAACTAAGATATCGACCACTTAAAATTATGCAAAGTTAAACGAACTTATTTTTATAGTAAAATAAATTTATAACTATACAAAGTTGAACTACATTTAAATTTGCATTAAATTAAATTTGTGATCATACAAAGATGGACTGAGCCATCCAAATTTAGCTTGACCCAACCCACTGGAGCGGCAACCAGCCCACATTCAACCACTCTCGGCCACTAGACACCATAGCGCCATTACCCACAGCTCCCGACCATGCATGTGCAATACCCTTTGCACGCAAGACAAGATCTCTACCAATCAAGCCGACCACTAGCAAAAAAAAATTCGTTTCTTTCCTTCCAACAAATACTTCGTAATAGTATCATAAAAATTTCTTTAATCCTAGTACGATAGTAGTAGAAGACTTTTGTTAAATTAGTGAAAGCAAACGATAGTTGAAGCATCAAAAGTCAATGTTCCGAATGTCCCATTCCCCCTTCGATGTCTCTCTCAAATTCCAAATTTTGAACTCATAGAAACCGACCCTTTTGATTCCACCACAAGCCCTAATCATCGTCTTCCTCCTTACCTCAAATGAAGAAAACCCACCACATCACTCTGACTCATATGAGGAACTCAGTTGAAAAGCTCGGTTCTTCAACTCAGGTAATCAACAATCACCTGCTTGATCCAGCTTAAACAGTTCAGTGATTGTCTCAATGGGTTATATATTTTGTAGGAATTCGGGGATGGTACATTAATGATATTCTTGATAGCTAGATCAATGGATCCACATATTGCAGCTAAGATGTTTGTGAATTAGCTTAAGTGGATAAGTGAATTTGTTCCTAATGGTTTCATCCCAGAATTTGAAGTTCAAGACGAATTAGATTCAGAAAAGGTGTTTTTGCAAGGTTTAAATAAAGATGAGAATCCAGTGTCCGTTGGTAAACTGAAATTGCATTTCCCCTCAAAGGATTATCTCCAATTCAAGATCATTATATGTTTTCTCTTCAATCCCATCCTTTTGTCTCATTTTATCACTCAAAACTTGTACACTAGCTTATGGTATCATACTGCGCAATTTGGTTCAAATCATTGATTATTTTGATTATGAGTATGTAGTTCATTGTCTTGAGTTTGGATAACATATTCAAGATCAAACTGAAAATCGCCTTTTTGAAGCCTATTTTATGTATCATATATACATACTCGTTGGTATCCATGATTAATGTATTTTGCTTTTTATCAGCATAAATAGTTGAAGAATTTTTCCGTGAGGGAATTTCGCTGAGCATTTTTCAGTTCATTCAGAGGAAAGGAAAAGGGAGATGAGGAGCTGATAGCCATTCTTGATCTGCAAAATATTTGATATAGGAAACTCGATACACGGTGAATAATTGTTGAATTTCAGTTTAAACGTACTGTAACTTGGTTTTTGGTTCATCTATACCTGTTATAGTTTTGGACAGTTTCTGTTTTAAATCCTACATCACATAATAGTGGTTCATTCTTCTTTAGTATTTAATCGGATCCTTCGATACTTTCACCTTTGCTTTTAGAATTTATTAATAAAGAAGATGAAAATTATATGTAACTTTGAATGTGTAACTGTCACACTAATTTAAAGATTTGACAAGGAAATTCCAACAGGATTTATATTTTTAAATTTAGTAGGTGGTAAAGTTATAAATTTGATACGATTTCAACAATTCATTGAATTTTAATTGTTAAAATTTCATTTTAATGGTTTATGTGATTCACAATATAACTAAATCTCAATCACTAAAATTTATTAGGTGATTAAGACTAAATTAAATTTATAACTATATTATCAACAAAGTGTAGGTCAGTTGGAAAGACAGGCTGAGCAAGTTGAAGGATAAATAAGTTCAAATTCCATTAAATACATTTGTTGAAAAGGATGAGAAGTGTTAGTAACTTTAACTGTTACTAAGCTCGAATATTTGAAAAAGGTACGTGCCTGAAAGAAAAATATTATAACTATAGTAAATCTCTAAATTTAGAGACTCCTTTGTCCATTCCAAATTTCTATTACTATTATTTTACAATTCTTTTTTTTTTTCACGGTATATTGGTTATTGTACCAAAATAAATGGAGGATTTATACATTAGCTGCAAAAGTAAATCGATACGAACGGTGACGATTCAGTGTTGGTAACGTCGAGTGAGTCTAAAAGATTTACCTAAAATTCCTCAAAAACATAGACACGTGGCATCGGCTATCCACGTCATTGAAAGTCCCCACTTAATTTTCCTTTCTACTCACTCCCTAACCAAATTTCTCCCTTCTCTCTTTATTTTCTTTCTGTTTGTATACTTAACTAGTAGTTTGTTGTTTTCTTTTTATAAAGTTGGAACAACACAATTCAGGCAATCTTTCATTTCCTTCTGATTTGCGTTCTTCCGATTTTCAGATTTCCTAAATTTCCGTTTACTCCTCTAATATTACCCGATCATCCCAAACTTTTGATTTCGATCTCATCACTGTCCTAAATTTTACGATTGATTATGGTGGTTTCTCCTGGAAATCACGATTCTTTTTTTTATAATTTGATCTCGTGCTATGACCCAGTTATTCGCGTTTGTCTTCTCTGTCAAAGTCCCCCTCTTTGTGTATTGATATATTAGGTTTTCGATTTGTTTTTTTTTTCAATTGGGGGCGAGTAGTTGAAATTGCGGCTTGAATATTGGGTGGATATTAT